>OOFE01022608.1:0-10427 GCA_900323365.1 Monocentris japonica | reverse complement strand
TTTTTTTTTTTTTTTTTTTTTCCTGACAGTTTACAGAAGATTAGTGATAGCATATCTATAAGCGCTATACTCTATTGATATCCTCCTTGGAGAATTTGGTGTCAGAAGAAGAATATTTGTCAGGGAAAATCCTCCGTCTACATAAATTCTGAAATTACTGAGGAATGCTAAAGACTAAAAGTAAAACTCACTGGAGTCTTGACTACTGACTTTACACCACCTTTGTTCTCCAAGCTTAAAGGGGCATTAAGTCTATGAATGCTTTTGGCAACCAGTAGGAATTGCAACAAAATCAATAAACTCATGTTGGCCTGTAATAGAGTAAAACAATAAAGTCACATTTTCACAGCAGAGAGGAGTAAGCTAGCTAATTTGAGCATGTTAAATACTGGAATAATAATACTGCTTTGTCATTTGCTTTTTTTGCTTTGGAAATGAAAGCTAGCAACACTGTCGAGCAGGCATCTCAGCACCCGCCCAAGTAAATGTTGAGTCACCGGTATCGATCGACAGCCTTATCAACCACCACAGATACACTATGGTCATATTGTGCCTAGCCCATTCACCAATACACAGAATTTGATGTTATAATCCTTTGTGTCATAATCCAGGGTGAGCGTTCACACAGAAGCCCAGTTCAGATGTCAGAAAGAATGATGACGATAGAGGACATCAGGCTACACCGTCATAAATCTACAGGACCATGAGACAGGCAGCACCATTCACTAGCCACCTAATCTAAATGCTACAGGGTTGAGTGTGTGAGTGCAGGTATGTCACTAGTGGGTTCCTCCCATCATCGAAGTTTCATTGATTTGGCCCACAGCACCTCCAGAAGGCTCAACAGTGATTTCTGGCGTCCCAGATCCATCCCCACCCTCGACAAACTGCCTACACTACCCTATACCTATGCTTAGGCTTATCTCTAATAATTTCTGCACTCACTATTGATTTCAACAACAAATGAATGTGTGCGATTCTGTGGGCGGATTCCTAACCTAGCACAAAAGGTTCTATCGCAGCCAAAATTTCCAGAGTAGTGGGGAGCTCTGGGAAAGGGCTCTGAACAGAATATTTCTATGTAGGGTGTGTATTAATGTGAAGTGACCCGACCTGGCCGAAGTCTGGTCAGAATTAAGATTTTTCACCTCCATGGGGAGAAGATTCTAACAACAGGGATGGGCAACCTGAAGTTTGAGTTCTAACGTTCGATTCCAGCTTGCCTGCCAGTCGGTGGTCAATTTGGTTTTGATTTCAATAGAAACCGATGTGGAAAAATATACTTCTAGTGTCAAGCAAGTATATATTTGACTCAGAGTTGTGCCTGGACAAAGATTTATATACTTTTTTTTTGACACTAGAAGTACTTTTTTATACATTTGTTTTTTTATATTCAGTTCCCCCCCAACCCACACTTACCTTATATATAAATTCCCTTTTAGATTATTCTCTTCATCATCCACCTAAGCAACTAAAATAAAGACTAATGTTGATTATGGTATTGTATGATAAGGTTTTTCTACTTCTGCTGACAAATTCTCTGTTTTATTCATGTCATGGTGATACGTTAATGTGTAAGGGAGTATGAGTACATATTTTTAGGATACATTTTTCATCTCTAGATAATTTTCATTGCTGTACATTTTTAATCGTGACTAGAGAGCTAGAATTTACTCATTGCTCGTATGCTATCAAAAAAATCTGTCCTAAAGATATCAAAACTGTTCTATGCCCTACGTCCCTTATGTCCATTTACTGCACTGGCTATATTATTATAAAATAATTTACAGGCAACTTTTGAATTCACACCAGCTAACAGACAGTTTCTCTGTTGATTTCACATTCAGTTCAACGGGTTCTGGAGCAGAATACTTGGGATCAATGTGAAGGTGCTGAAACCGTCATATTCAAGAAAATGTTCAATCTCAAAGTAACCTGTTTTCTGATTTTGCATAAACTTCCTTGCCACATGCTTTCCCTCCTGTTTATGATTTTTCATTTATGCTCATTTCAATGTTTTGACATGCACGCACATGAAGTGTCTGGATGGAAAAGATGCCCAGTGGAAACGTTACAGCAGGGATTCATATTCCTCTTGAATGAGGGATTTTTCAAACAAAGTAATAATCTGCAATATTTTCATGTAAATGTTTCGCTACTCTTTATCACTGATTGTTGTTATAACACCATAGTGATTCAACCTCTAGCCAAGTCATGAAATCTTTTACATTTGCTGTTCTCAACATCCGGTGTCTGGTAGGTCTTTCCTGGGGAAAAACCCTCTGGTACACAAGAAGCCATGCGTTTTACGTCTGGATACATGAGTAAGCTTGGCTCTATGAGTGAAGGTCAAAAGGTTTGTGAACCCTTTTGAATTACCTGCTTTCCTGTATGAATGGCTCCTAAAATATGGTCTGATCATCTGAAATTATAAAAAACACAATGTGATTTAACAAATAACATCTCTTCATTGAAGATATTGTTCAAACGTTAACAGCTTGGACTGGATTAAGTATGTACCATGAGATATATGGCCTGGTGGAGGCTCCTTTAGCAGCAATAACCTCAACCAAATGTTTCCTGTAGTTGCTGATCAGACCTGCACATCGGTGAGGAGGTATTTTGGACCATTCCTCCTTACAGAACTGTTCCACTTCATTGATAATTTTGGGATGTCTTGCATGAACGGCTTGCTTGCTTTGGCTTGCTAATGTGAGTAGATACATTTTGCACATTATGTGTACAGTTTTAGGGGGATACTCAATATCAGAAAGGCCTCTCCATAACCGGGGCCCAGGTTTTTCAAACTTTTAACCTGGATCAGATTCATACAGATTTTATAATCCTATTTTCTGCAATCCAGGAGACTGATGGTGATTTTGAGTTTAAAAAAAATCACATAGAATCATTACAGACTACAGAATTTTTTTATGTTACTTTTATTCACTTATATGAAAAAGTAGATCATGAATCAGAATGAAAAACAAAATTCAAAGTCTCACTGGATGAAAATTTTCCATTTCTCTACAAGCTGTTTCACATTCATTGACTCAGTTACATCACACATTCTAGATTATAAATAAAGCCCTTCGCGTCTCTGAACCCACCCTGAATCCCCCCTTGCAGTGGCATCAAAACTACCCTATAATGTGTGGTTTTGAAAGAACACAGAAACAATCGATTAAAGGCGGGACTAGATTCCTCCAAATCCCAATCGGAATGATCAGAATCGATTTCCAATCCGATTACTGAAATCTGTATCAAAAAAGTGTTTAGAACGACTGGGCTCCAGGTTAGTCATTTTAAATCACACTCCGGTATCCAGGAATTGGAGACTAACAATGTTTTTATTGTTCATGATTATGTCATTTCTGTACCTCTTGTTTATTCTTGGCAATATAAAAAAAAAAAATACAAAAAAAGGGATTGGAAACTACCAACATCTCTGGTGGCAGTTGGCGCGTTCGACCAGCAGGTGGCGACAAAATACCAGGAAAGAGACAGCCCGCGAAAAACACATGGACCAGGGAGGACTCAGCAGCCTCATCATCATTATCACCACAATCATCATTATCATCAGGATTATTTTCTTCCTGCGTCCCGCATCTCTGTCGGCAGCTTCTTAAAGGTCCGTATGTTCATTCATCGCTGGATTTTAACGGTGGAAGGAAGAAGCCAGGTGGGTTTCACTGAGTCACCGGTCAGGTTGTGGATTTTTAAACGCACTTTAATAAGAGCTGTCAGAGGTTCGCCATGTTTCCCTACCTTTATATTATATGGAAGGCTTTTGGCTGTGCGTGTAAGTCAGTTTAGGTTCAGACAGTAGAAATCACCACCGCATCACCATGATATTACCCATTTATGTATATATATTTTATATTTTACTTAATTAAGTATATACACAACTGTCTGTTGTCAAAGGTCTCGTCTAGATTCTTATTTTTTTATTCATTTTATGCCGAAACGAAAAATCTCATCTAATTTTGAGATGTAACATGTTTAGCAATTATTTCCTCCCCACTCCTTGACCTGTTCCATTTGTCCCTGTATGTCTTATTCCTATAGGTGGTGAATTTGTTTTCCCGTTTGTCCAGAAAGAGAGGTGCTGTTTAAGTGTGTTTCTTTTGCAGCCTTTCCTCCTATTTTAACTATTTCATTTCCCATTTAGTCTCTTTTTACGTGTGAATTCAGTGTACATCACAGTAAGTAGTATTAAACTGGTGGAAGTTGCATAAAAAAAAAATAAAGTCTTCATGGGTGGCAGGCATAAATTCAAGTATTTCTGAGCATAGAATTGTATTTGTTTCTATTGGTCGTTTGCCTTATAATAGTGGTCAAGTCTTATCCTTTTAATTTATATCACTAATTTAAAAAAAGAAAAAGTACATTATTGCACTGACTGCTCTAGTATTATAGTAGGCTAGTAGTATTGCTTTAGTAGTGTGTGTGTGTGGTGATGGGTGGGGGAGTCCCAGGCCCACCCACATCTGACTATGAAGCGTTTTGTTTTTCAAAGTTTCAAATGTCTCTCTGTTTTACTGGGGGACAAGAGGCTGAAAGCAACAAGGCAACACCAACTGTTCAACTCATTTATTTTCACTGCTGCTGCTTCCAGACAGTCTCCCCTAAATTATCTTAGCTCTTTTTTTTCTTTTTTTTTTAACAGTTCAACCTGTTCTACTACTGGCGTGTTATATCATTGCCATGTCTGGGTTATTGGAGTCAAAAATAAAAGTAGGGTAAACTGTTCCCTCCGCTCGCTCATCAAGAGGCAAACAACCACTAGAAACATAAGTCAATGGTTTGTTTATTGAATTCTATGTAACTTGCACCAGTTTGATATTAGCTACTATGACGTTTACTGTGAATTTTATTTAAAAATGTGGTAAACTCTATTCCACTCATTAAAAAAAAGGTGGCTTTATCCTCCACTGCACCCCTGGTCATGATTAAATAAATGATACAACTGGAATCACAGTGAAAATCAGATATCTAAAAAGTCTGATACACCAACAGCCAATATCACTGAGGTACACTAGATTCAGGTATCACTTAATAGTTTATCATGATCATTGTATACTGTTAAAAGGGAGACTTGGCTCTTTTTTCCAATTTCCAAGTCATTAGGTAATGGAACAAGCAAAGACAATGGAAAACCAGTTCTTGTTATTGAGGGTCAGATTTCCTTCTACTTTGTGAATTTTGATGTTACATTGAAAATTTGTCCTTGCAAAGATAAAATAAGCTTTTGGAACTCATGTTTCAAGCTGTAAACCTATCATCCCTTTAACACACACACTTCAAATTATTACACTCTTTCTTTAGCTGCAACATCTTGTCTTTCATATCATAAATCATCTGCACTCATTTCTTCTTTACCTCCTACCGTTCATACAGCCAATGAAATTGTCTGCTGCATGTTCATGTAATCCATTTATTAACATTCTTGTTTCTCTTCTAATTTTCTTCGCTGTATCCTATTGCTTGTTTACTGCTGCGAGCCAATTTCCCCCCGCAGGGATCAATAAAGTTTCATCTGATCTTATTAGGGCTTTTACTGTCGCATCACAAAAGGCTGTAAATCCACAGCTCGTGTCTGAACGTGCATCCTCCTCCACCTATTGTTGCCTTCTGACGGGCTCTAACTCTGACGGCAAGATTAATTGGCAGTGTTTTAATGCCATCCCTGCAAAACTGTTCTGTCTTCCCGCCACCCAAAACACCACAACATGGAACCCAAGCTCCAAATGAAAAAGACGGGGGACGGCTCTTCGTCTGGAAACTTTATTGAAGCATTTGTGACAAGATTTGGGCAAGCAGCTAAGAGATGAAGGGTGAGTGTGTGTGTGTGTGTGTGGGGAGTGTGAAGGTGAAGGTGCAGGTAGGCCCAGCTGACCGATGCCCTTTCATTATTGCACTGCTTGCTGCAGCTCCCACAGTAGTGCAACAGGGAAAGAGTGTCAAGCAGAGAGCAACCGGCCATCCGCCCAAGTGATAAGCCACAACCCGAGCCCTCAGAAAACCAGTCTGAACACATTTCTACTTGTTTCTGCGTCGGGGGAATCAGAGAACGGCACCAGTATTGATATTACCCTACAGTCGTCCTCCCAGGGGAAAAAAAAAAACACACACACACACACTCACCCAAAAAAAAAATTTGGGGTTTTCTACCCAAAAAGAGCCCGGTGACATCAGTCCTTGAATGTTTTCAAGGCTAAATAGGAGTTCTAGCACTGCTCATTTCAGCGTTTGTTCAATTGGAGGGTGAATGTGGATGGTTTGAGAGAGGAAAAAAAAAATAAATAATTTTAGTTATTTTTTCCTTTAATGATGTATCAAACAAAACCTAGGGGAAACCACATCATTTCGGGGGTTCATTTTTGGATTTTTAAATTTTTTTTCATGCAATTTGATAAGAACTTAATCTGAACCAAAGCTTTGATTCATTTATCAGTTATTTTTTCATCATTTTGTTATGTAACGATTGTTATTTCACTGACAAACTGGACTGCACAACTCTAATGACATTGATTTTTATCACACAGTGAGCGCATTAAAAACGCATACTTACTATATGATCTCAGGTTTTTGTGATTTCAACACAATCAGGATTTTTGCAGTAATAACTATTTCAGTGAGCAAAAAATCACCTCAAAGCATCTCAAAAAAAAAGGTGAGAGGATGAAACAGTTTTTATATGTTAGCGTGCATGAACGTCACATCCTGATTATGTTCTGACACTACGACAAAAACTTAATCGCTAAAGCTGGAGGATTTCACACTTTTAGTAGATTTTTTTATGAGAAAGCCTCTGAGAAATCTGTTACTATTGCTGCTAAAACTAAAAGTTACAAGTATAAACCAGTTTGTAAATCTTACAAGCTGTTTTACAGTCCTTGTGTTGTCAGTGAATAAAATAATACTACCATATTGATTTGTTTTTTACCTTGTAATAAGCTGTAGGTCTCCACAGTGCTGTACACATGTATAAGCTCAGTTTCATTTTCATACACCACTATTAATAAACAAGTGTTTAAAAGCTTGGAAGAACTAATGCTACTGTTGAATATTTCACTGTTTATTTCGATTGCACGATGGAGAATTTCACTTTCTAAAAAAGATTTATTGCTTATCAGTCACTGATTTTGAGTTCTTCTTTGCACGGACGTGGGACATTTCCAGAAATCAGTTCACGAATCAACAGCAGGTAACTTTAATCCCCTGGAGTCATGGTCATTGTGTACAATAACAAACAATCTAGTTTCATATATTTAAGAATCTTTTTTTGTGCTCATACAACATAGAAACAAATGGAAAAAACACTATCTGTGTTGACTATCAGCTGACATTATACTAGGTGGATTTGCAATAAACTTCTGTCTTTGTCTCTATTTTTTGGCTCTTAACTGACATACGAACAGTTTTTAAGTCTTAAACAATAGTAAGTAGTAGTAGTAGTAAGTTTGAAAACACAGTGAATTAGCTTTGCTTCCTCATTAGTCTTGGATACTTAATCATTTGGGTATTAGTTAGCTAGCTAGTTAACCATCATGATTTTACACTTTTCCGCATTTCTGACGTCAAAACAGCTACAACTAAAGGTTTAAAACAGTCAGACACAAACAGCTTTTAACCTGATTAACATGAGCAAGATCAAAGCAAGGTGAAATATCACAATCTCACACAGATTTTGTGAAATGAGCACAAACTCAAATGCAGATTATGTGGACACGTGAAATGTAGGTTCCTCCACCAGGAAAAGGATTAAGTGACAGTAGCATAAAATCTGAATTTGTTTTTCACATTTTTCCTGTGAAAAAGTGAGATAACAGCTACCTTTAGGCAAGTAAAACAACCTCAGGTAAGGTGAGGGCTAAGGTTCAGTTGAGCCAACTAAAACAGTTAAGGTAATACATGAAAACATGTCATGAGTTGGGAATTGATCCTGCATCCATTGGAGGTAAATGTCTCCTCCACACTTTGCACTGCACTATTTCAATATCAAACTACTTCCTGTTTCTAGTCAGGTCTCCTCCACCTGACCCTTTCCTGATGGAGGAAGAGAATTTTTCTCACTTTCGCAATTTCGTGCTCAATTCACAAAATTCCACGAGACCGGACTGCAGAATAACGACTGTGAGACATCTGAATACCAAACCAGAGGAAGATCATCCCTCAGAGTCAAGACCCTATAAGCAATATTGCACTACTCCGTTAACACACGTGAAAGCAGAGGCAATATTGATAGGGTCTCATCTGCAAGGCAACGTGGACGCAGCCCATTTCTTCTCAGAGCCGGAGAGCCTGAACCTGAGACCATGGAGGAGAAGGAAGGAAGATAAGGAACTACAAACCCCAGTGGGACTAGCAGTCGCTGGGGTGTCAGCTATGGGGATCCTGATGGAGCTAAAACACTGGGGTCTGGAGGTAAATTTCCCATACATTTTTAATAGTGTAATGTTCAAATACCACGAGACATCTGATTGTGAAACAACTATATATGTTCCTGTAAATGCTATCGGTCCATCAGATTTCAACTTTGTGAATTTTTTCTGTTCTAAAACTACGCTACCCACAAGCTTTGGCGAGGTCCCGCCAGAGAGGTCGCCGTTACCATGGAAATGTTGCCCACTCCCAAGTTTTGGAGCCAGACATGAGCGAAGTAACGTTAGCTAGCTAGGCTAGCAATTTGTATAGTTTTACTGTTAGACGTCTTTTTTTGGGATGATGAAAAGTTCATTACAAAATCACTGTTATAGTATTAGATCATTTAATATAACTGTTGAAAACAAGGGAAAGGGAATGAATGACATCACTCGCAATTCTGTAAGATGAGTACTTCATTACAAAATGTTACGTGTGGAACTTTTGTTTCAGAGGGCATTTTTTGCCACGTTAGTCTGTTTTTCTGGGCCAATTTTATTAAACAATACATTTGCATTGCATTTTGGCAAATAAAAACTCTATTATGAACCACTACAAAAAAAAAACGCTTTTTTCTCGCCCAGAATGCACTGGGAAGAATCGCGCCATCGTAGGCTCCCCCATATCACCTACGGTGGCCCACAAGGGTCATTAGTCGCAATCACACGTGAACAAAAAAATATGAACAGGGTGAAATGCAAAAATGGGTGCTTCTCATTATCAAGGGCTTTTTTGCCCCCTCATTTTTAATTACATAGGTACTTTGAGAACTTACAAGGGCATTTTCCCCCAAGCCTCCATTAATTTCTGACCCTGGTACACAATCTTGTGGCCTTTTTTCGTTTTTCTTTTCTGAAACTATTTTTATAAGCTTATGCTTCATCTTGTAGCAGGTTGGTTCAGTTCAAAGCTTAAAAGTCTTGCTAAATCCAGATTTTCTGAGATTTAGGAGTGAATGGGAAATTTACTTCTGGAGCCAGGGCAACTCTTTCAGCTCTTTAAAGAATAAACCACAGAGGAGGGCGGGTGAAGGAGATAAAGTACAAACCTGTGGAGATCGTCTGTCTTCCTCGTCACGCCGACGTTGCGAGAATAACGTCACGGTGCCCCGCTCTTCTTCTCACATTCAACGGCCATCAGAACCAATAAAACGCCCTAGGGCAGAAACCACTAGCAACAAAACAACTTTCAGCAGAGTAACAGTGCACAGAACACCCGGCATAGCTTAGCTTACTGTAAGTGAGTGTCCAAATGTCATCTTGTAGTTTTTTATCTGGATAATGGCGAGTAAAGATCAAGGAGCAATCACCAGGTCTTATCTGAAATAAAAAAAATCACATCAGGGAGAATTCAGGACCAGTGTTCCCTCTAAGTTTGGTGACCATCATCTAATAATTTATCACATTGAGCTAATAATAATTTTAGTTTTAAACAAGTTTGGAGGTAGCAAATTTGGTCATTTGGTAGCAAATTAGATGGCGGGTCTTTGCCAAAGCTTACAATTTAGCAACTTGATGCCCCTGATAGTCCTAATGTAGGGCTATTAAGCCATTCTCTAATTTCCTACCCTACATCCTGACCAACAAACACACTGCACTAGAAAAAGGCAAACGCTGACTGTTTTTTGTGGGTTTTAGCAGACAACGGCCATGACCAGGGTTAAGCTTTCATATTGACAAAAATTATACCCATAAGCTTCACACAGAACCCAAAGAAATCCCAAAATCTCACAAAATTACTTTTTGTTTTGCATGGCAGTATAGGTCCCTTTAACCTGCACCGGGTTTCTGCAAAAGTAGAAAGTACCTAAATAACCAACTAAATGCCTAAAAGTCGGTGGCAGCACTCGCCATGTTTCCATTTATCATGAGGAAATGTTTGGGTCACTTTAAACAGAAACAGCTTCCAAGGAGCCTCTATTATTGTCAGTGGCAGAAACGCTGCACTCTGACCCTCATTAAAAACCAAAAGACTTTGGAGACAACAGATGTGATGAATTCCAC
>OOFE01022605.1:0-10951 GCA_900323365.1 Monocentris japonica | reverse complement strand
ACTCTCACACACACACCTCACTAGAGTTTCCCTGTGCTGCTCATAAAAGGACTCAAGTTTCCAACATCTGGGATCTTGAAAGCAATGCATATAGGGCTGTCTTCCTGTGCATGTGTGTGTGTGTGTGTGTGTGTGTGTGTGTGTGTGTGTGTGTGTGTGTGTGAGAGTGACTGCAGTCAGCTGATAGTAAAGTCTGAGGGTGACTGAGGTGACTTTGTACACACAGTTTGGATTGGCTGATTTTACAGTGTGACACGCTTTACTGTGTCTAAATCTTGTCTGGTTTCATTTTCTTGTCCCAGGCTGTGGCTTAACTGTGTCTTAACGTTAGAATTTTACTGCATAGGAGGATCAAATTGAAATCCATGCCAATGTGGATCAAAACTAAAAACATTCTGAAACACCTGGATGCAACTTCATGATATGGTTTATATATCTGGCATTAGCTCTGATTGTTTTATCTGAATGTAAGAATGGATCAAAATACATGAACCAGTGATTCCTTTTCATTGGTGCACATAAAAGTAAACGTCAGTATTCTTGCTCTACTGTCTGATCCAGTCTCTCACATTAGTTCAGCTTCCTTATCTTCAAAAGTAAATGAAAGCAAAGGTCAGTAATTCCTACATGCAGTTTCCTTATTAAATTAAAAGGGATGAGTAGAGGAGGGAAGAGAGGAAGAGGACAGAAGGAAACTAAAGCCATGTTTCCATTAGAGGGCCAAGCGGGGCCAAGCAGGGTCAAGCGGGGCCTAACAGGGCCAGGCCCAACTCAATGCGTTCAACTCAATCAGAGCCAAAGCATATTTGTTTATCTGAAACTGAAGCGCTGCTGACAAAGCAGCTCTGCTGGCAGCAAGACGTGAAAAACAACCACTTAAAATCAACAACTTTGACCACAGGTTCGATCCCCACAATAACCAATGTGTCCATCAACAGCCAAAGTGTCCAGCTGACGTGTCCTTGACAAGACACTGAACCCCGTACCCGCTCTATCATTGTAAGTCACTCTAGAAAAGAGTGCCAACAAAATGCCCAAAAGGCAATGTAAATGCAAACTTTGGATATGAGTGGCCCAGGAGCAGCGCTTTGGCCTGGTAGTGGAAACCAGTGACTTGGAGAGAGTTCCAGCCTGCGGTTGTTGTTGGTGGAGTTTGTTTTCTGAGAACCATTTGTTTGTGGTCACTGTTAAATATGTCACTCAACCGCAACCACAGCAGCTCACTGCCCTGATCCTAGTTATTCCCAACCTTCAGTGTTCTACTGACAACTCATATCTCCCACGAAGGTTTTCCACTGGGGGCGGGGCTGTACCTGTAACTGGCTTTCCACTGGAATACTGAACATGGCTTACACATCATCGAAAGACAGCGTCACGGCCAGCACCTGTCAAAGCTTGTTTGCCCTACCAGCACACTTCTATCATACTGTTCTGGATGAACCTGTGCACCAGACATATTGGAAAAGCATACTGTGCCAGAATGGGTATGGAATGGGAAAACCCGAAAACTGTCCACTTTATTTTCCTGTTTCCTATGCACACATTGTTGACAATGTACAATGTATTAAAAAAAGTGAAGTGGAACTTTTGTCCATTTCCTAAACACGATATATCTATTTTTTAGCAGGGGAAATCGTTACTTGGACTATCTTTAACATCTAGATGATCTAGTCTGTTTAAATGCTGTAATGTTGGGCTTAAGATACGTTCTACCCTATAAAACATACCATACTTTATTTTAACTTTGTGCTTGAATCGTGAATACTATTTCATGTTTGACTTTGAGTTCCTCAACATTTTGTTATGCACATTGTGTAACTTTAGTCTTTCTCTGGAACACAAGCTTCTTGCCATGTGGGGGGGGGATTGATCAGACACAGGCACGCAACCCATTTTGGATCGTGGCCCACAGCTTAAGAAATGTGGACGCGGGATACGTGACTTTGTCCATCAGAATGATTGTAAGGTTATGACATGGGGCCAGCGAACTCATCTTCAGGCCTCAGACAAGTTATTAAGTGGAAGTCTCTGTCAACCTTTGTGTTGAAATGGTGTTAAAATACTGTGGCTTGAAACCCTCACACTAAAAGAACAAAACGTGTTGTAGATCAGGGGTGTGCATACGTCTTCATGTCATGGACCCCTGACTCTATATGTTTTGACCTATTTGGCAAGATTTCATCCCACATGTGAGGAGATGTTTTGTTAAAAAGGATTTAATACAGAATTTATACTGTACGTTGGGGAGGTTGAATCATGAGTGAGTCATTCTTATATTCTGCTCTCCCTTTAACTAACCACCTAACATCCCAAGGCACCTCAAGGACACATTGGGGTGCCTGGACCCACTTTGGCAACCCACTGTTCCAGATGATTTGCTGTATGACCCGTTCTGTTCATAGATAACAACCTACAACATAACAACTTACAAGCTGGAAGTGGCGTAGTTGTAAGAGAAAGAGAAACTGGGGATCAGACAGAGACATGAGGGACAGAGTGGGACAGAGGGAGAGAGGGGCGGCAGGAGTTGTGTGTGTGTGTGAGAGAGATCAAGTCAGAGATTGAGAAATCACGGTAAACAAACATGGTTTCATAAGAGTGAGTACAGCTGTTTTTTTGAACTCCATGTTTGCCCTATGCAGCTCCACTGGTCCAGAGCAGGATTGATTGACTGTATGCAGTCTTTCTCCCTGGGCGCTAAGAGAAACACAGACACACCCAGTTGAATCATTCTAGGTCACGCTTTTGTCAACTTTCGAATCCTTTCTTAACTACAGAGCTAAAACAGTGTGTAGCGATCCATGTGAAAAACAAAAGGAAATGCTGCACTCTGGTGGACATTTTTGGCAAAAGTAGACAAGATTATTAAATGACAATTGATGGATGCTTGATAGAAACCTTTACCCTGGTTGTGTTAGTGTCCTGCTCAACCCATTGAGCTAGACAGGACCCCTGTCTATAGACCTGTCCTGTCCTGTCCTGTCACAATACAATAAAATAGTATGTTTCCTAGCCAAATGCAAGAAATTATAGGTTTGAACTCATGCTCCATCAAATGTATTCATAAAGCACCATAAACAAACCTGTTTGTTACAAAGCACTTTTCAGAGAACAAAGAACAAAATACAGACATGTGCTTTAATATATGGGGCAAAAGCTTGTGTGTGTGTGTGTGTGTGTGTGCATATGTGTCACACACTTACCTGGAGGGCTATTAGAGTCAGGAGTGTTCACTGGCCCCTATGGAATTCAGCATTTTCATTTTACAAGCTAGTTTAACAGACGTCAGGTTCTGTATTTTACAGGGTACATATATGCCATATGTTATTGTTATTATGGTAACAAGAGCAATTCAACGTGTGTGTGTGTGTGTGTGTGTCTTTTTCTGATGTCAGTGTTTCCCCTAATGTATATGAGGTTGACTGAGATGACAGAGAGGTTTCAGAGAAACTAACTGGTAATGTCCCAGAACTGGGAAAAACAGTGGTTGAATAAGTTTTGGATTTATTACATGCCTACACAGCAATTGTAGTCCAAGGCATTGCCCTTCATTTTTTTTCAAAGCTTATTTATCAAAACTAGTTGACCAAGAACACATTCTTATTATAGCAGCAGCCTGGGGGACACCTCGTTCAGTGGTGTTTCAGCAGGCAGTTGTTCTGCTCAACTGTTCATCTGACCACTTCCCCCACAACACAGTGGCTCTGTCTGAGATGAAAAGACAGAGAGCAGGCAGGTGAAGGGGAAGTCCACCACATTGCTAAAATCCTCTACTTCATATCTCACTGACGAGAAAAAGGCCAAGACTTTCCACTGTGCAGCACTGAAGTCCCCTAGTAGCACACCAGCTCAGCTTTCTTGTAACCTGGTGTAACCTGATGTAGCTCATTTGAATCAATGGGTGTCATTTATATATATGCAGGATATAAAACTGCAGATCAAAATGTCTCTAAGTTTTTTAAGGATTGAAGAATGCCTGTTTTCTTGGTGAACTCCATGCAGTTTTAATTCTACAATCAGGTTTGACTAGGCTTCAGTGGCCCAAGTGATAATGAACCTCACTGGACACATAGATGATTATAAAATTTCAAGAAAAACACCAACAATTCAGATGTGTTTTTTATAGCAGCATTATGCCATGTAGTGGACTCCTTTACGGAAAGTCTTACAGTACCGCAAGTGTATACTTAAAAGATGTGCTGCAACTTTAATTGTTGCTGGGCCAAACCTGTTGCGGCACATGAAACTTTAATGCCAATGGCTACTGCCTTATTACCTCCACCAAGTTCGGTTTTGCCTGTTGTCTGCCAGCAGGATATCCCATAACTTATGAGCAGGTGATCTGGATCTGTGGTTATTGCTATCGATTTTACTTGAAATGTGAGTGACAGGACTGATGTCTTTGAGTGTAATAGGGAGTTGGATAAGTGTTCAGTGTTGATGGAGGGTTGCGGTGTCACAGTGCCTTCTAGCTTTAAGCTAGCTAGCTTCTGTTGGTGGATATTCTGTCATTCACAGACAAGAAGATGACAAAATTTTGACAAAAAAAAAAAGGTTTGTTTCTTTATTGAGTGAAATGAAACCTCCAGACAGGTGACTTCTGAGATCAAAACCACAAACATAATCACACTTGGCATTACAAGTTTGCATATTCCCACCATGATCTCCCTCTGCAAGATACTGCACCAAGAGCTTTGGCAACTTCATTTGTAAACCAAAAATAAAAAAAAATGTCATCCATATAGAACGAAAGGAAAGAAGGGGGGCGAGGGAACAAAGGTCAAAACTAATGAGAAATAGAAGTCAATTTATTTCTGTCAGTTCTAGTAGAATGAGGAAGAATCGAACAAAGGGGGGAAATGAATGGAGAGATTTCACCTGGGGTTTAAAACAGTTCATTCTCTATATTTAAATTACAACATTCATGCCTGAACCATTCTTTTACCCACCAACCCTCCTTCACTCCCTCTTCTTCCCCTCTACCAAGAAAACGAAAAAAAACAAACTCTTATTAATTTCCTTATTTGATATTGTAAGTATTTTTAAGTGTACATCATCTCAGCCATGTGTGACATCTTCTTGGGGATGTAGAGGTAATACTCCATGTAGCCAGAAAGGTCCTCTATAGTGATGTCATCAACATAGGCCCGCGCCTGTTCCGAGCACGAGCGAGGGGAGCCCGACGACAATGATGGCGACGATGATGACGACAAAGGTGACATAGCTGTGGCGGTGCTATTGTTGCCAGTACTCACAGTTCTTCTGCTGTGCGGAGAGTGTCCCACTTGCCAGGCATCCTCATGGCTCAGCAGGCTCCTGTCGCACTCGGAGATGACGTTACGGAGCCCAGTGAAGGAGTACACCTCCACCCCATGCCAACCTGGGTGGAGGGACTGGCACTGACAAGGAGATCCAGCCCCCTGACCACCCTCTCCCTGGCCTTCCCCAGGATCAGAGCTCTCTCTCTGGGTACAGGAGCACAGGGGGCAGGGGCTGACTGCGGAGCCACTACTTTGGAGCTTGGACAAGGCTTGAAAGTCAGAGACTTCAGCAGCTCCGGATCTCTGAGGCACTGCTGCTCCGGACTCTGCCCCATTGCAGGCACCTTTCTCTGGGCCACTCCCCTCGCTCAACTGAGCCACTCCGGTACTCCCACCATCCTGCCTGGATGTGGCCGTAGTAATAGTGATAACAGTAGGGATCTCTTGGGATGAGGAGGAGGAGGAAACCACAGCTCCAATACTTGTCTCGTACCCAGCAGAAGCTCCAAATACGGGAGGTGAAATGTGGCCAGAGGCGCCTGGGGAAGAGTGCTCTTTCTGCGTGGAGGGTGTTCTTCCATCACCACCAGGACAAGGCTCCACAGGCTCAGGCATGGCCAGGCGCTGGTGCTTCAGGCAGCCACTAGAGGGTGACAGTGTGGAGGCTGCAGTGCTGCTGCAGTAGGTGAACTTGGGAGGGTGGAGGATGGGAGACTTAGACCTTCGACGCCTCTGGGTCCTGGACGCTCCTCTAGAGGTTTTCCTCATACAGCTAAAGTTAGAAGGGGAGAGAGAAAAAGGAAGAGAGGGAGAGGAAGAAGGGGGGAGAGACACCAGGACATTAAGGTCATAGACAGAAAATATTTTTCTCTCATTTTCATTTTTCATGATTTTGTAATATTGTTTTTCAACTCCCATGCCAACAAATCACCAGTTTAAAAAAGGAGAAATCCATGTGTGAATGAGACTTTCAGAGGCTTTGGCATCTCAGAAAACTTGCCAGGCAACTCTAAGACTGACTCTGCCAGACTTAGTCTGCCATCTCTGGTTCCACCCAGTAGATTTAGTAATTGTGCCTGCTTGTTCATTTAAATGGGTCAGTTTTCATGGTATATAAAACATGTCTTTAAAAGATCAATGGTATGATTATTTTTTTTTCTTCCCTTTATTACATCTTTCCATATTTATCTGAAGATTACCTAATTTGCACTTGAAATAATGTATTGTATTTTGCCTTTTGCCATGTTTTGCACTACAAGTGACTTTTTTATTGCACTATATCAAACTATTAACAACCTGACATGACTTACCAGATGATGTTTGTCCACATTGTGTATGTTGTGTTGTGCATTTCTTTGTGTTATTTTCCATTACATGACCATTAAAATTGAAACTGAATTGAATTGACACTCACTATAAGCTTGAAAAACAAACTGAAGATACCTGGGCCGCTGTTTAGTCAATAGCTTGGTTTCTTCGACACTATCATATGGGTATAGTACGGGCTTATTATACCCTAACCTTAATTACGTTTTGACCATTAGCCTTGCAATCATACCTCTCTTACAGACAGGTCAAGCAAAAGAGGATTTGAGCACTCAACCCTATTCCAATCAAAGCTTGAGCTTCATAACTCTCTTGGCTGTCAAAAAACCTCAATGCAAACAACAGTGGCAGGCGGTGTCCAGTCAACTCATCACATGGAGCTATACAGCCAACAATGTCAGCATTGCGACAGATTGGTTTTCATTTTAATTTCTACATATAAGTCTACATATCTAACCTTTAGGTGATCACCATCCCAACTTACCCATGCCAGTTGTCTTTGGGGCAGCTGAGTTTGGACTTTGCTCCGCTGGCCTCAGGACAGCCCCGCGGTAGCACTCTGGGAGCCAACGCCTCCGAAACGTTCACAGCACCAGGCAAACTGGGGGGGAAAGGCACACAGGGAGAGAGAGAACTTTTAAGAAACATAGACAGAATAAGAGGGTTTTTTATTTAACACTATAAAATCTATTAAAAAACAGCAGTATAATAAATAAAAATGCCAACTTTGACAGGAAATTCAGTTATTATGTGGCTCTAACACACATAACACACACAGATGGACGGATACTAACCTCTCAGCGTCAACCCTTAACTTCTTGAAAGCTGTCTGGAGTGTCTCCTCTTCACAGTCCTTCCCTCCTGCCTCCATGGTGGGAGGAGGCTGCTCTGACCAGCCACCCAGCTGAGAAACACACACACACACACACACACACACACACACAGTCATCTCTCGCTACTAGTTGACTGGACGGCAGTACTTATCCATCTAACCGGTAAAATAAACAACTATTGAAGTTATGTGACCAAAGTTTTACACATCTACAGCTTTCAATGATAGATAGGCATTTTTTTTCCAAAACAAGAGTGATGAATAACACTGCCCTCTGTCTAGATGGGAACTGATGATATGCAGTGAATCAGTGTCCATGATAGTGAAATGCAAGGAATAAATTCATTAATGTAGAAATGGTGTCAAACATCTTCATTAACAAACAATTTGCCCATACAACATGAACCAGTATGATGGCCAAAGCCACTGTCAAATTAGGAAGCCCTTGGACATACTTTTTACATGCATCGTGTGAAAGGCAAGCTGATGGTGTTGCAATCAATATGACTGGGGCCACAAAGAATGATTAACACAACATGAAAGATTAAATATCGATACAACATGGTTTAAAAGACGTATCAGTATAAACATTCAAAGCAGTAGTCGCTAATTGCATTAAAAATCGACAACAGCAACAACAATCACAGCATCTACTTGTAAATATTGGGTTTCATAATCACTCCCACCCTAGTAGCTAACGTTAGCAAGTTAGCTTAGCTGCTAAGCTATTTAGCTAACTAGCTAGCTGGTCAAACGACGTCGTTTCAAAAGGTTCATAAGATTTCCAAAACCTTAGCGAACGAGGGGGTAATACTCACGGTTCAGGAGATCCTGGTCGCAATAAAGAGAGAAATACACAGGACATAAAGGGTGTTTCAGCCGCAACAGGCCCTTGGATGTTGGCTAGCCAGCGAGGCTAGCGACGGAGACGGCAAGCTAGCTGTAGCGAGCACGCAAGGCTAGCTTCGTGCTCTCATCGATTCTCTCCGCGAAAACACGACCTTTACTTTTGTAAGATTGCGCATGAATGGCCAGCGTCATGGGACGAAATCACCCACAGCTGAAAATAAATGTTAAACCCCAATAGTTGTACACAGCAGATGTGTATGGCCTACATCGAGACTTTTCTCTATCTGAACCCTTGTTTACAGTCGCAGTGACTCTGCAACAACGCGCTCTGCTGCAGACGTAAAACACAAAAAAAACTCGCCTTGACGTCACTCGCTGCTACTGGAATCAAGCGATACAAGTTAGAAAATAATCAAATTCAACCGCAAATTTCACAAACAAGGAAAGCCATGGCCCTTATTTACATCTGTAGTATTTTACCTTAAATATTAATACCGTTTCTCTTTCGTGGGCCAAGGAAATGAAGTAGTGCATTGAGAACACAGCATATTATATCATGGTTATATAACAGGCAACCAGACAGCCTTGTGCTGTACAGGACAAAGCTAGTTGGCACAGTGAATAGAATTTATATGAAAACTTCTATTATAGGCACATTCCTGCAAAGAGATGAAGGCATAAATTCATAGCATTATAAATAGATTAACTATTAGCCAATATAAAAATACCATCCAAGAAATAGTGTAATCGGTCGGTAGAGCTTGAGACACTCAGGCTCAGGGTTGTGGGTTCGATCCCCACATAGTGTGAAGTACCTTTGTACTTTGCTTTAGATAAAGGCGTCTGCTAAATGACTGTAATGTAAAATGTTTTGTAAAAGAATTGTATAGAATAACTGGACACATGCTGGTACCTGCCACAGACCATTTATCAGCATTTGGATGGAGGTTAGTGTTTATGTTAAGCCCTGAATGATATAAAGTCTGGAGGGTCATACAACCATCCTCCAACTGTACCTAATATTGCACTAAGCCGCTGTGGAAATGTTTAGGCTTTCAACAGTGGCTTGTGTCTCATGGGTGCTGTTTTAAAAGATGCTTCAGAGGTTTCTGTTCCTACACCATTGTCTTGTTTTGCTTTCAGAATGTCAAACAAACTTGGATAGTTCAGTCTTTACATGTGACCATGAAGTCTCCCAAAGATGGGAAACAAGAGCATGTTAACTGGAGCTGCTGGGATATGGATACATTTTCTGGTTCAAAATGTCTAAATAGTCCCTTTGTGTGAAAGTGACAAACATTAATAAAATAATTTAATAAAATCATCAATTAGAGCATTGGTTCCCTGGTTTCTTGCTTTGAGAGATCAACTGTCCTTTTGGATGGGGTGGGGGGCCTGAACCTGCTTTAGGAGGGAGTGTTCATTATCACACATATTGATTGAAGGTTTTACTCTAAAATGCGATATATCCATTTTTGAAAAACATCGCAAATTGAGATACTTTACATATCAGTCAATGTGCTTGCTTCAGCAAGTACACTGTTGTTATTCATCATACTTATTATTAGTGTGCTTGCTTCAGCTAACTTGACGCTTAAGCTAGCAACAGCATTCAAACTTTAAAATGTTCAGCATATTCAGGAATCACGTGGTACTCCTGATCCAATCTGATTCATAGTTTTTGTCACGACAGCTTTTAATACTACTTGTACTACTTCTAATACTACTACAGATTTGAACACTACCACTACTACTACTACTCCTACAACTGTTAATACGTTTAATACTACTATTACTACATTTTCAAGATGAAGCAAGCACCCAGATTTTCTTCAAAAAATGTAACCTTTTCTAGTTCAACAAAGCAACTGATGCTAATGTTAACCTGCGACTACTAGCTAGTACAACTGCTAGCTTCTACTAGATACAGTGCATTCAGAAAGTATTCAGACCCCTTCACTTTTTTCACATTTTGTTATGTTGCAGCCTTTTGCTAAAATCGTTTAAATTCATTTTTTTCCCTCATCAATCTACACTCAATACCCCATAATGACAAAGTGAAAACAGAATTTTAGAAATTTTTGCAAATTTATTAAAAAGGAAAAACTGAAATATCACATCGACATAAGTATTCAGACCCTTTGCTATGACACTTGAAATTTAGCCCTGTTGCCTCCCATTTCTCTTGATCATCTTTGAGATGTTTCTACACCTTGATTGGAGTCCACCTGTGGTAAATTCATTTGATTGGACATGATTTGGAAAGGCACACACCTGTCTATATAAGGTCTCACAGCTGACAATGCATATCAGAGCAAAAACCAAACCAGTGAGGAACTGTCTGCAGAGCTCAGAGACAGGATTGTGTTGAGGCACAGATGTGGGGAAGGCTACAAAAAGATTTCTGCTGCATTGAAGGTTCCCAAGAGCACAGTGGCCTCCATAATTCTTAAATGGAAGAAGGTTTGAACAACCAAGACCCTTCCTAGAGCTGGCCGCCTGGCCAAACTGAGCAATCGGAGGAGAAGGGCCTTGGTAAGAGAGGTGACCAAGAATCTGATGGTCACTCTGGCTGAGCTCCACAGATCCTGTGTGGAGATGGGAGAAACTTCACTGCAACACTCCACCCATCTGGGCTTTATGGCAGAGTGGCCAGATGGAAGCCTCTCCTCAGTGAAAGACC
>OOFE01022604.1:0-13927 GCA_900323365.1 Monocentris japonica | reverse complement strand
CACATAAACTTTGCAAATGCCTATGTGTCCATACTGTAATAACCTTGCTAGGCACGTCAGTTTAGCTAATTCTTAAACTTCCTTTGCACTCAGCTAATCCATATTTGGGCTCACTGACTTTTCTGTGTCAAACTGACTGCACACTGACAGACCTGACACGCCCCCCTAAAACAAAACAAATCCACGTGGAGCCTGTTGGGGAGATGAGAGCAGCCCCCCTCCCTATTGGTCCCCAGCCCAGGTTTGTTCGTGAACGTGATTGGTCAACTAATGACAAATCGTAGAGGTACGCAGCCTAAAAGGGGGAGGAAACAGACAACCCCCCACCCCCCCCAATGCAGCTAAAGTCAGTTGTTGTCAGTGTTATCGAGATGAACAATTGAAAAAGAAAAGGTGGAGCAGAAAAAGCAAGGATAAAAAAAAAGGCACTAGAGAAGGATGCAGCTAAATGTGCCAAACTGACAGATATCATGTTTAGTAAAACAAGCTTGCAGCAAGCGATTAGGCCTATTTTATTGTTTTAATTGTTAATATTTAAAAGTATCATCCTTAAAAACAGAGTGGGCAGTTTACAATTTCTCAAGCAGCGTGGCAGGGGCTGGTCCATATCATGAATCTCCCAGGCTGAAAATGAGTCCCACTATGGCCCTGGTCAACAGCGATAAGAATATATTAAAAATGGTTTTTAAAAACAACCTTGAGTCTTGGGTCTATGTTTGGTTATGATGGGAATAATAAAAGCACACATACAGACCGTGAAATTAGGGGTGTTAATAGCACAGGTACAGGCAGTAAACTTATGGATGGGACTCACTGAGCGTCAGTAGGGCGGTATAATGTCCAGTGGTTATAGGTTAGGTCTTGTGTGAAGTGAATGCAACACATGAGTAACAAGTGCGCTTGCAAAGGAACCAGGCAGCATTTGATTTGTCTGTGTGTTCTGCAAATCAAGATAACACTGCCCAATATATTGCGCATATCAGTAAAGGAACGAGTGCAATATACCAGCCTGACATTCCCCCTTTGTTACGGTACCTTGTTACAGTGGGCGTTTCATGCTATGGGTGTGTCGACTACAGTATCTTGTATGTCCTACACTGATAAGACCAATGAAGGTCTCCTGTTTGTCTCCTACAGAAAGGCAGATATGTTGTATGTTGTTTTCTGCACTCATTATCTGAAATCACCATTGGTTATATTATTAGAGATTTATTCAGATCTATTTCTGTAGTTCCATGAAAAAATTAAGTTGGCAACAGGTATGTATGTAGGGCAGCACCTGCTCTGTGTAATCTCCAAGATGTGTGCATGGACATACTGTACATACACACACACAGTTGCAAACACCTCTCACATGTCTTTTTTCACACACGTTGCAAGGATTCCCAGAATTTTCCATTTGCAGAGATAAAGGCACGGTGCTGTGTTTGCACAGTTTGGTGTCTGCGTTTAACTGTATTGGTCTTTTACATAAGTGCATTTCTGAAGGGACAGTATAAAAATGAGCACAGGCCGTGAGCATGCCACTCATTCTCTCTTGAGACTTTGCGGTAAGGACCGGGTTGATGAAAGTCAATCTCTTTTCCTCCTTTGCTGCTTCTGTGTCAGAGGTCTAGGTGACATTTAAAGCCTAGTATATAAGCCTAGTATGTGAATTCTTTAGCTGTTAATAGGGAGAAAAAACAAATGGGCTTTTATTTGATTTGCTTCAAAATGACACTGGATTTCTTTACGTTTTGTCTCACTTTGTGTGATGTCATGGTGGCGAATTATGATTTGACCTCCCCTCCCTCTTCCTCCTCTTCTTTCTCATCGCTTCAGATCTGTTGCTGCCATGCTGATGTTTTCTTGGTCTGTTGTTGCCCTGCTGCTGGTTTCCTCCGCCTGGGCTGAGGTAGGAAACACCAACGCACCGATGCCTCACACTGACATGACATGGTGCACGTTAATGCGTTCATGTGGACAAAAGAGGCATCCGAGGCACTCCAAAAATCAGTTAAAAAGCCTTTATTCAATTTGGCTGGTTATAATTGTAAGTTAAAGCTGCGCTAGGCAAGAGTTTTCTCTCAAATCTAGCCATAAATCACAAAGTGGAACTACATCACAGAAGAGCGCCCAACCCCTACTAACTGAGATGCCGTAGATTCACCCACTTTACCCAAATAAAACTTTGTTGTCAGTATGGAGGCTGGTGGGAAATCTTCTCCACACATTAACCAATCAAAATGTAAGAGTGAAATCCAAAAGGGCCTTACCATTAGGCAACAGTAGGCGACTGCCTTAGGCCCTGGCAGCCAGAGGGCCTCACAAAAGAATATCAAGTACTATGCACTTATTTTTCATCAGTTTAAAAGAAATGTACTTATTGAAAAACACCCCTCCTCTTGTTACAACAAAAGAAGGAATTCAAAATCAATCTTGAGTCATGGCCACACCCCTACTCATTCAGACTAGTGAACTATTCCATTTAATTTCTAGTGCTATATTGACACTTGACTTTAAGCTCATTTTCAAGTAAAAACATGGAAGCAAAGCGACCAAAGTGATGCAGACAAACAAAAAAGAGGAAAATAAAAGCTTTGTTGACAACTTTTCAAAGAATCAACTGCTACTAATGTTTGTTGCTAGCAACATTACCACTGCCTCCAAGCTCAACGAGCTCTAGTGAGCTCTAGCCTTACACTTTCCTCAAAGGGGGCCCCACACTTGCCTTTGCCTAGGGCTCCAAAATCACTAATTCTGCCCCTGTGTCTCGTAAACAACCGAGTGAGTGCTCCGTCCAGAGAAAGCAGGACTCACCAACATTAAAAATTTTGCCTCTCTTGTCTTTTTCACATCCTTTGGTATGAATTTACTCATACACAGAATTATGTCAACAAAGCACTGCAAACAGAGAGCATTTATCTGTTTGTCCCTATGTCATACGGGTGAAAAAGAGACTATGACAGTACGTTATTTGCTATTGTATACAGTGACTGAATGGATTTCTTTAATGCATTCCTCCTCTTTTCCATGTCATCGTGGGGCGTCTAAAGGAAGGTAAGGGAAAAAAACACAACTCCAAAAAGATACATAACTGATATCCAAATTCCTTCCGATCTTCTTCTAGTTCTGTTAGTTCCATACTGGCTGTAGATAGTTATGCCTATTCATGCAACTTCGAAAAGATTCCCATTCCCTAGATTTCTAGATTTCTTTTATTTTTGTATATACTACTTTTATAAGTTTTCTACTTTATAATGTTATGTTTAATGTAACCTAGGTAAGCAACCCACCAAGTTCAATTCCTTGAAAAAAAACTGAAACTGATTCTGATATACTACTGTATGCTCTGCAGAGGTTGTTGCCCGTGAGGAGGACACGTCCAGGGAGCTTTCTGTGGGTGAACTGCTGGAGAGAGCCAACAGAGACCGCAGTAAGTCCCACAGAGTACAACACAACTTAATTTATCATCCAGACTGAATAATCACACGCAAGGAAAACCTTCATTTTCATCAGCCATATTGTACTATTTTACTACTAAACTCCCCCTCCAAGTCATAGTTGGTTTCCTGTAAAAGACAAGAGAAATTTACCAGCATTTTTATTTTCCGGCCAAAAGTCTACATACAAGTCATTGTGATATATTAGACTGATATATTGGGTTGCTGAAACAATGAATACTTTTTTTTGTAATTTTCTTGGTATGAAGAAGATTACATTTATTTAAAGTTTGCATGAAATATTGGCTTCTGGCAGCTTCAATCTACAAAGTACCAGCCTTCAAACACCTCGATCAGTCGAACCCTACTGCATAAACATCCCAAACCCCTTCTCCAACTTTAATCTCTCTGATGCAAAACATTACTGTTGTGTATCTCAGCTTTACAACAAATCTCGTTATGGTGATCTTGCAGCCCCTGACTTTGACGAGCCCACCCTCATCGGAGGAGACATCGCTATCAACTCTGAGGCCGACAGGAACGCTGATCCCTGCACCGCCAATAGCTGCCTGTGGCTAAAGTGGACCGATGGCAATGTCTACATTCCTTACTACATCGCCAACCACTTCTGTAAGCATTACTTTTTTTTTCTCTTTTTTTTTTTTAAATATTCCTAGGAACGTTTTCCCATTTTCTTGTACCACCTTTTGCCCTTTGGAAACTAACTAAGAGAGGCAGAACATATATAACCGGACAGGTATCCAACAATTTGACATGCCAAAAAAATTGAATGAAGCTGTCTTTATCATCTCTGAGCTGGTGTTAACAGTTAGAAAAAGGCTTTTGAATATTTTTGTACAAGTTTCCAACATGCATCATTTGTCTTGCCAGCCTCCCGTGAGAAGGCCATCATCACCCGTGGACTGGAATCCTTCTCCTCGGTTTCCTGCATCCGCTTCAGACCCACCCGGAGCGATGACTGGGACTGGCTGAGCATTGAGTCCAGGAGCGGGTAGGGTTTACCTGTACCGACACACCAAACCAAGGCTGGGTCTTCTAGAAGCAGTGACCTTCAACCATGTACCATCAAAGGCCCAAGAGTCTGCAAATGTTTCCATTCCCGGCAAACGCTACAGCAGCTCATTTCACTGATTAAAACACCTCAAACCAGCAGACTCTTGGGCCTCAGTGACATGATCGGAGAACCACCATCTTAGCTGCACTAGCAGCTGTGTATGTAAAAATATAGCCATTGTATCAGCCTAAATCACAAAGTGGAGCTGCAACAGGGAAGAGTGTCCCATCCCGTCCTAATTGAGATGCTCTATTTGATTGATTTGCTCTATTTGGCCAAATTAAATTGTGAGGTCAGTGTGGACACTGGTGGGACATGAATCTCGCCAACGATGGTTGAACCAAAAAGTGCACAGTTTTCTGACATCACATTACAGAATTTCTGGGTAATGAATTCCTACAAACAGACAGTTATCTCTTGCTGCCACTTTGGGCAGCCAAAGTTCAAAGTTGCCTTGTGCAGCTGTAAAGCATCACAGTGCCCTTTTCTTTCACTGACTTCATGCATCTCCGACAGTACAAGCAGTGTAAAGCAACAGCAACCAGACAGTAGAATAAGTAAGAATCACAGACTAGACATGTCATCAGTAACAGAGAAGATCTTCGATTGATCTTAGAGTGATTTAGGGAAACACTGCATCCTTAAAAGCTACTGAACCGCAAGGATGCAGCTTGTCTTTTGGAATGGTCCTTGTTGGTGTTCTGCAAGGATCTGATTTAGTCCCTTTACGATTCTATGTTGGCGATCTTTGTCCGAGAACCCTTTTGCTAAGATACTATTGAGAAAGCCATCCGTGGCCTGTCATGAAAGCTAATGTAGTTTTCAAACTCAAGCATCTCGCTTTATGTCTGTGAATGAAAACAATCTGCTTTTGACACTTAACTGTTCTCTATGTGTCACCAGTTGCTACTCCAATGTGGGCCGTCAAGGTGGTGGCCAGGTCGTGTCTCTGAGCCGTCAGGGTTGTTTGTACCATGGCACCGTCCAGCATGAGCTGCTCCACGCCCTTGGCTTCAACCACGAGCAGACCCGCTCCGACAGGGACGACCACATCCGAGTGTACTGGGACAACATCATCAGCGGTAAGATCTGCTGTCACTTTCTCGGACCTGCTCTCTTTTTTTTTTTACAACACATAATGCTGCGGTCCCTCAGTGTTGTGATCTCTTGGTGCAGATTGGAGTTTTAGTTCTACAGACATTTGTCAAAGGTAAACAGAAATAATCTCATTGGTTGAGTCAATGGGTGAACTGCAGTTTAAGTCTAAGTAACATTAGACTGAAGCCCAGTGAAACAGGCAAATAAGTTATCTAGGTTAGCTAGTTAGCCTCGCTGACCGTCCAACTTAAAAAGTAACCATACTAAGCCAACATCAGGAATGCCATGGTCATGAATGAATGAAAAAAGAAGTCACTGCCATTTATTTATACTTTGATCAGAGAGCTCCAAAAGTGCTTTGGCTCTGCCCATTGAGGTTTAACTCAACCAATGAGGTTATTTCTGCCGTCAGAGCAGGTCTGCCTCTGGGAAATGGTTGCAGAACTAAAACTCCTATCTGCTTCTTTGTATTCTCTGTTTATATCCACATAATTTTATGTCTCTGTGATTTTATATATGGGAATTTTCTCTCCTCTCCTAAGACATGAAGTACAACTTCTACCGGATCGACACTCTGAACCAGGGAACTCCCTATGACTACAACTCTGTCATGCAGTATGAGCGGTACGGATGAGCTCATGCTTATTGCATTACATCAAATGTTCACACTTGCAGCAGCATCTTAATAGTAAGCGGGGAATCACCCCCAAGGTGAACCACAAGGGCAAACTCATCAAACTAAACTCGCTGACCTTTGCATTGCCTTGTGGTATCTGCGATCCTCCAGCTACGCCTTCTCCAAGAACAACCGCCCCACCATGGTGCCCATTCCTGACAGCAACGTGCCCCTGGGACAAGCCACTAAGATGAGCAGCAATGACATCAAAAGGCTGAACAAGCTGTACAAGTGCTGTGAGTACACCGTGATCTGGCTGGAATGATGCATACTCACAATAACACTCAAGCAGAGTGTCTTCCTTTAGAGATCCATATATATTCACTTCCAGGTTTTCATATGGTGTTTTCACATCGTAAGACTCAAAGTTGTCTGACAAATACTGCGTACATCTGTTGTTTTTAAACAAGGCGCAAAGTGTACTTCATGCAATGCATTTCTTTTCCATGCCACCCTCTACAGAAACTGCACACGACCTTTGGCCTGACTCCCGGCTGATGTCACCGGAGCATGCCGAAGAAGGAGATGGGAAATTCTTCCGGAATTACAGGATTGCTACTGACCAGTTACAATAAACCTCATCAACTTCAAAAGCATGAAAGGCTCTTGTGTGTCTGATTATTCTATGACATAGCTGCAGTTTTAAAAGCATCCATGAGACTTTGAAAGGAATATAGAGACACAATGTTACAATTTAGAGATGTGAGTGGGACATTTATTTTCGTAAAAGTAAACCCAAAGAAATCAACCAACAATTTAAACTGTCTGATGGCAACTTTTCCTCACCTGACATGTTAGAAAATATATTTATTTCCCTTATATTTTCATTATTAATATCCTTATATTCAATATGTGAAGGTGTGCCTCTAGTCCATCTGTACTTGCCTCTATTGTGATTCAGAAGAAAACAATTTCACAGTTTTGCTAATTGGCTTACATTCACAAGTCCAGTGGTAGGATGTCAAAGTTAATGACCACAGAAGAAGTCACGCTGATGTTAGCAGCCTTTGAAAGTAAATGACTGTAACTGCCCAACATTTGTGCTCAGAGCAGAAAATACAACCCAAGAATTTCTCTGCCAATTACGAATTAGAAAGGATGAATGAGTTTCTTTGACGTTCAGGGAGTTTGCTTCAAATCCAGTTGGAGGGGAGCTTTTGTTGTCATCCCCAAAGCTTGGCACTCTTCACCTCCATCAATGTCCGCTAGCCTTTAACTTTTCCTCCACTTTATCTGCAGTGAGGTTGTACTGGCAGTCTCTCAGGGCTTCAATGAGCAGCTCGGCCCGGGCTGCGGCTCCCCGGCTCTTCTGCCACTCCTGAAGCAGCTGCACCACCGTCTCCTCCAGGTCTGTGGGGTGCCTATTGGAGATGGAGTCCAGCTTGACCTCGGTCAGACCCAGTTTGCGGCCCAGCTTACGCCAGGGCTTCCCGAGGTTCTCTGAAATCACTTTCGTTGCGATGTTCAGTTTAGCTGGGGGAGGGAAGAGAAAGCAAGGGCTTAGAGCCAAAAGGGCGCACGTGACATAGGAAACATTCATACTTTTACCGAGATTAGACTCTAATATTAGGTGCAGTGCTGCACTTTTTGCACCAAATTTAAAGGGGCTGTTGAAAGGAAATGTCTTTTTTTGGTTTGTGATTACAAATGTGTTCTTTTGGCCATCAAATAGAACTCAATAAGAGTGTCTCCTTAGAACCAATTGCAGTTAAGGGCTTCCCATGGTCAACCAGTGTATTCAATGCATCATCAATACAATAAATATGCAATCAATCAAACTGCATCATATCAGAGGTGGACGACACTGACTGGACCAGATCTGATTTTTAATAACAGGACCCCATATATCAGCAAACTGATATATCAACCTAATATCACCTGATGATATCAACCTGATATCATTCAACCTGCTGCATTCAAATCTGTAAATAAGTAAGTGTCACTATTGCAATTTGAAATGTACCAACTGTCTTTGTTTGGCAATAATAATAACAAATAATAGAAATAATAATGATAACTTAATGTCCCACTGATTCTGCATGTTGGCTAATTAACAGCAAAATAAAAACGCCCCAATTGTATTATTATTATTATTATTATTATTATTATTGGCCACTGATCTCATAGTTTGAAACAATGAAATATACAATGCCCAATTGTATTATTTTTTATTATTTCTACTAGTAGTAGTTGTAGCAGTATTGATTATTACCTTCTAACCTATCTAGGCACATCTTCCTCCTAAACAGCGCCCTCTGGCGGTTGTTTAAACTTCCACTCCATTACATTCCATTACATTCCATACCTATCTCCGTTTCGTCCGGTTGGTTAACAGTAAATCCAGCCGCAGACAGACTTTCGTAGCCGTTTAATTTCGCCGACAGATCCTGCCGGTGAACTGTGTCCAGAAGAGAGAGCAGGAACTCCGTGTTGTTCTCTCCAAGTTTACCTCTTTCCATCAGAACTTGGAAAAGTGTGATTCCGGTGTCGATATTCTCCATCCGACCTTTCGCTATAATGCCTTTACAGAGGAACTTAATTTCATCCAGTTGTTTACCGAGGAGCTCATTGGAGATTTCCAGCAAAACGGCGTTAAACTGTGTAGAGCTCATACTGTCTGTGTAAAGCAGCGGCCCGCTCCTGCCCCTAACGAGGAAATGCTGCTTTCTACTTTCACTTTATTTCTCCAGCAGGGGTGTCGTCATGTGTGACATACACCCACAAATACGTATATTGTGGAACTTTATAATTCTATTTTTTCTTAGCCTATACTTTTTGTGTTTGTAGTTGTTTGCTGTAAATTACTCCTCCTGGTTGTTGTATCCCTCTGTGTTTCAATAAAATAATATTTAAAGTAAATAAATAAAATAAAATAAAGGAGAACTACCATTACTACAAAACGTATATTCTGGAACCTGCATTGAAACATGTTGTGACGATTATCTGTTTCAGTTCGTACAGAGAGAACGTCACGCTAAACTCCATTCCACTCCGTGGTGTGTTGCTTGTCGGCATAAATACAAACTTTTAGAGCTCATTGCGGTCTGATACATACAGCGTATAGATAACCCATAAATACCACTGTATTTTCATCAAATACCATGTTTTTAGAATCGGTTCGCCTATTAACCCCACTTTCTTTTTTTCCACCGCGGTAAAATTGGTTTCAGGTTGGATATTCGGGTCCTCCAAAGTCAGCAGCGACTAACATACTTTCGGCCCCGAAATTAGTGCTCGTCGCTGGGGAAGCTTACTGGATGTCTCCACTGATCAGTTTCTATAGCGGTTGGTTAGGGATCGTCAACAAAGTAATTGCATAGTTAGAAATTGCAAGTTAAAATTCAATAGCTTCTCAACCATATGACAAAAAAACAAATCATTGTATTACAATAATAGAGCTACATCGTGCACACCTAATGTTTGTCTCAATAAGTGCTTATTTCCTTTGTTAAAATGTTGAAAATATTTTATATGAATATTTTAATAGAAAATATCTTTTAATAGAGTCCAAGTCACATGACCCAAAGACACCAAACTACCTTGTTTATGTTTACTAGCAATGGCCACATAATGCACACCCTTTGATTGTGTCAAAAGAAATGTTGAAAATATTTTATATGAATATTTGAATGCAAAATAATGGATTTTCTTTCAATAGCTTCCAGGTCACATGAAATAAGTACCACAATAGCGTGATTCCATTCCTTTGGTAATTTACCTGTCCCCCACAAAGTGTTAGCCCTCCTTAATTCTTCCATAGAAAAGAATACACTTGCTGGATCTGTATTATCATTAATGAATTCTAGCTTCCTTTGCTCCAGGTATAACATCTCTTTTCTCATCCTTCTGCTCTCTACCCCTACATTATTTGAACTATGAAAAACCTTCACACAAAGCTCTGCTTTAGACTTATTATCCACTGCCTCTATCCATTTCATCCACTTTATCAGAACTCTTATCCAGTCATACTGTCTTAGCACTTGCCTATTTGTTTAAAAAAGTAGGTAGATAGCTTATTGCACTTTTACTTTAGTATTGGCTGTGCTCTTAGATGCTTGTTTAGGAAGGAGATGAACTACGACTAGTAGTTCTCATGCCTACCTACGTTGAATGCACTTATTGTAAGTCGCTTTCGATAAAAGAGTCTGCTAAATGAGGCATTGGACTTCCACCTGTGGAAGTTGTGTTTCTAATGTTAACAAAACAAACAAAGAGTTTTACTCGTTTAACAAACAAATTTAAAGTCTTCACACATGTGAGCCTTTTTTTCTGACTGCAAAACACTTGACACAGTTTTGTGTCACATGCTTTTTCTCTTTTGTCAAGCTGTGATTTCAGTCATGGGTGTTTATCACTGTTACAGATGTATTTCTCCAGTATTTTGAAATTACAACTTCATGTAATTTAATAACATTTCTATCTGCGACTATTTCATTGTTTCTTTTTTATAAATCTATAACTAGAGTAGTTCGGTTTTGTAACACCCAAGGTAGATTATATTTATCAGTTACTTGAAATTAGATTAAAAAAACTAACTGGATGCTGAGAACATACATGTGTCTTAAATGCATGAAGAAATGAAAATATCTAAAATCAAGGCATTGACATCTCACAACTTCTTTTATTGTAACTAATTACAATATGGCAACAGATGGAGAATGACATCTCACGTGGGACATCAAGGGAATGGCTTAACATCAGATTCTGACATCAGGTTATCAAAGAGGAAGATATCCTAGCTAAAACAGAGACTCTGTACCCTTGTGGCACATAATTGATCACTGAATATCAACACCAATCCTACGTACATGTACAGTATTAACAGTATTAAGAGTTGGTAAAAAAACAACTAAAAAAAACAACTCCACAGTTTGTTTAATAAAATGTGCAGTTTGTTTTTTGCTCTAAAGATAAGAGCGAGCCATGTCCCTGGAAAAAGTAAATTCTTATCTTATCTACTCCGCATGACAAAATGTCTTGGCAGCCGGTAAAAATGGATGATCTTCTCCCAGGTATCCATCGAGACAAAATAAAATGGGTCCATGTTCAAACTTTCCAGTGCATTGGATGAATGACATAAAGACAGTAAGATATAGTATATAGATCATTGAAAAAAATTAAAAATTAAATTAAAGAATACATTCTAATAGTCTGGGGTGAGGCCCATGATTTGGAGTCATTCTATATTTACATCTTGGTCAATAGGGGCAGGATCGGTAACATTCTTATCTAAAATATAGGCATTCACTGAATGTAAGACTACATTTTGCAGTTTGAAATATACTTGTGGATATATGAAATATTTAGTGTTTGTGCTTGAATATTTAAATAATTGCAGCTTTAGAACAATCTCAAAGGTTTTATAAAGTTATTACAATTAGTAAAAATATTAAGAAAGTGTTGCCTTCACTGGTATATTGTCACATTTTGTATGCAAACCGCTAACTGGAAATACTAACTGGGTTTGTGATCAGGGAGGGGAAAGCCAAAGAGTAACGCTTCCCCTTTCCTCAACAACTGTCGCTGAGGTCGCTGTCACTTTTGCTGCGTTCCAGAGATGTTGGAAAGTCAGAGATTTGTTAACGCTGTTCCTAAAAATAGTACAGTAAATTTGTAAAAAGCTCCCATGTGGCGAATGGTTAAACAAATTAATTTGAAATGTAAAGCGGCACTTACAGTTGCCAACATTCATGCTAATTAGCTAGCTAATACTGTCAACATCATTGCCATAACATTAGCTGTTGCATGGGGAACAGTATTTTATGTTGGGAAAAGAAAATCTCACGGGTGTCTGTGTTTCTCCCTGGCTTGACTGCTGCAATATAGGAGGTTGTGATTATCCCATCAGCCGGGAATTTCGACTTCCAAGTCTGAATGGAACGCAGCATTAACCCCCCAGTTGTTCCAGTGCAACTGCGATGCGAAAAAAGAGCATGGTGACTGCAAGTGTGTGTGATTTATATGTTTTTTTTTTTTTTTTACAAGGAAATCGAATACCCATCTTCTCACCTCCTAGATGCCTTTAGAGCTGCACTACACAACTTTGCATGGTATAGGTTCCACACGGCACTGAGAGATAGCAGTTGGAAATTTTTGAACTTCAAAACCCAGAAATCCTACAAGGTCAGTCACTTTGTGATTTAGGCTCATAAAATGGCTGTATTTTTAGATAAATATCTTGCCCAGTTCAGCTTTGTAAATTCCAGTTTGTTGGAATGAATAATAGTCCCTTTAATGTGACTTGTGCTTCGAGGACTAAATGGCATCCCTCTTCTGAACATTTTTAAAAAGCATTTTTAAAACATTAAAACTGCGAGTTATACGAAGCTTGTATAAGAGAACAGGATAAATCAAAAGGCTGCTTCACAAAGACAGAAAACAAGGTCTTCCAAATCCTTGTGGTCTGTCCGAACCACCAAGGCAGATGCTTATAATGGAAAAAAAAAGAAACAGCTTATTTTAGCTTGACAATATTGCATGTTCAAAAAAGGTATACAGAAATCATTTCCTGCATTATGTTTAATTGTGCAAAAAAATGGCTGATATCAGGACTGAGCAGTTTAAAAGGAACCCATGGATAGGTAGGGGCGATAAATTGAAAAAAAACAGTGACTTCCATTTGTTCCGACTTGATAGAGGAGAGGAAACAGACTTAAGACTGGGGAGATACAACCCAATCCCAGAAAGAGGAAGTTCTGTTTAGCAGAACCATTTGGACGGAGGCTTTCTTCTAAACAAATGCTGCATTCAAGTCTCATTGGTAAGATGGCAGATATGGGCTTGCTACTTGAAAGTACCATTCATGTCAGCTTTTTAAAAGGTGGTTAATACTACTTGGGTTTGGCAATGGACCCAGTTTTCTCCGACGTGCTGAATTGTGACGTCGCCGAGAAGGAAATACACTATATGGCCAAAAATCAGTGGACACCCCTACTAATTATTGAGTTCAGGTGTTTCAGCCACACCCATTACTAACAGGTGCATAAAATCCAGCACATAGCCATGAAATCTCCACAGACAAACAATTAGAATGGGTCGTAAAGAGCTCAGTGACTTTAAACGTGGCACTGTTATAGGATGCCACCTTTGCCACAATACAGTTTGTGAAATATCTGCCCTACTAGATGTGCCCCGGTCAACTGTTAGTGCTATTATTGTGAAGTGGAAGCGCCTAGGAGCAACAACAGCTCAGCCACGAAGTAGTAGACCACGCAATCTCACAGAGCAGGGCCAACAAGTGCTGAAGCGCGTAGAAATCGCCAATCATATGTTACAGCACTGTTCCAAAACTGCCTCTGGAAGCAACATCAGCACAAGAACTGTGCGTCGGGCGCAGCATGAAATGGATTTCCATGACCGAGCAGCTGCACGCAAGCCTCACATCACCATGCGCAATGCCAAGCGTCGGCTGGAGTGGTGTAAAGCACACCACAACTGGACTCTGGAGCAGTGGAAACGTGTTCTTTGGAGTGATGAATCACGCTTCACTATCTGGCAGTCTGATGGATGAATCTGGGTTTGGCGGATGCCAGGAGAACACTACCTACTGGAATGCATAGTGCCTACTGTGAAGTTTGGTGGAGGACGGATAATGGTCTGGGGCTGTTTTTCAGGGTTTGGGCTTGGCCCCTTAGTTCCAGTGAAGGGTAATCATTT
>OOFE01022600.1:0-13529 GCA_900323365.1 Monocentris japonica | reverse complement strand
GACTAGTACCTTGCGGGAAGCACAATGGTTAGATTATCTTGAGAGGAAAGTATATTTGCACCATACCCACATGGCCTACAGGAAGGATTAGAAAAAGGACATCAGCATTAGGAGGTAAGGTAACTCCCATGGACTCTTAGCCCTCTTCTTTTGACACAGTTTACAGGCCATTGCCAGGTAGCTTTATATCACATAGCTATACATTTACACTGTGTCAAAGTTTTTCCTTTCAACTTCTTGGTGAAGCGTTTTAGTATAGTACTCAGCTGTCATCCGATGCCTATAAATGGATCCTACAGAAGAGTTGCTTCATCTTTGCTGTCAGTGCTAAGTTCTTGGTGAAGCTCTTTTATGTATTTCAAAAGTCCATCAGGTTTGTACATACCACTGCTTTGCCACTGTTGAATTATCCAACACTGCAGGAGCTGCTGCAAGCAAAATGGAATGCTGTTTTGTGGTTTCCAATCATCTCTGTCATGAAGGCTTTGCATTCGACAAGAATTTTGTCACACTGGGAAGCGGTGCAACATTGAGGGTTAAGTAGAATCTGTATGACTTTCTCCAATTCTCTGGCATGCTCCACCATGAACACAGGCTCTAAGGAGCTCATGCATCTGACAGCAGCATACATTATAGGAGTTTTCTCAATCTGGTTGCATGGGCAAAGAAGCATTCTTTCTTGAAAAACATTAAGTTCAATTGGTCCTGGAGATCTTCCAATGCTTTGCTGAGATTTTCTGATGCTTTATCCATAGCCTACTTCAAAACATGTCTTATGGCTTGATTACACTGTTTAGTCAAAGTGGTCCATCTTCAACATTTTGAGGAATCTTCAGGAATTGATAGGAGGTCCCCATGAGCATGCCACTTCCTTTGACAAAAAGGGCATCACTGGGACATCTGTCTAAAATTTCAGAAATATTTTAGCTGCACTGCAACAAAGGAAAGAAATGTGGCTCTGCCTCAAAGGGGTGTGCACTTGGGGGGCCTGCTGTCATGCCAGCCATGTGCAGAAGCAACAGTGGCCTTTTTCACAGTACTGTGGGATGATGATGAGGTGCCTGGATGATGGCACTTTGGCATCTTGTTTTCTTCTGGCTGTAGATGTATTCCTGCATTGATGCCCATATTTCAACTGTACACTCTGCAACTATTAAATCTTCCAACCATCCATGGACACAAAACTTTGAAGGAGTTTTTAAAGAAAAAAGTGATGTGCAAAAACATCTAGCAATGTATCATTGGAAAAGTTGCCAAACGTCTCTCAGGGTTCTCAGAGAGTCTACAAGCCAGAACAGCCTCAAAATGTTGGTCTCTTTCATTTCATTTACTTGCATCTCGAGTTTGAATGTGACCTTCTGGCAGGTGGAGACCAAGTTTTGATATAATAGTGATGCCCAGACAAAACAAACCCTACAAACCCAATAAACATCAACGTTATACAGCATATGATACAGCATTATGGCCTTGTATTTTAAGATTTTCATGTTCGCTCTGTGTATCACTCTTATTTAGAAATTTTGTCTGCACAGGCTAGAGGCAGCACTGGCATGTGGCAAACAGACGTGGAGAATGGAGCTTGCGTATTCGGGCAAACAGTGGAATGAACATGGAGTCTTCCATTTTTGAGAGTTGATCTTAACAACAAAATCTAACTCTTCAGTATCTTTTTTTTCACATCATCAGATCAGATCCCATGATTGACCAGCTGCTTCTTGTCGTATGGTATGGGGTCAAGATTTCCAAGGTTTTGAAAGGATTGTGTTTGTCTGGACTCAAGATGCAAGTAAATGAAAGACAGCAACATCTTGAGGCCGTTCAGGCTACGTGTCTACCAGATTCCAATATTGGTCGCTTTCCCCCCTTGATGAAAACTGCCATGTACATGTACAGCTGCCAAGACTGATCAACTCTGACATATTTGGGTCTTCAGGACTTCCCTCTTGGAATATTCACAGGAACTTCCAGTCATACATTGGGCTATTCAAATAAATTTCAAAAAGCTTTTTCGCATCAAGTGGTGATAGATTAATTTTAATTATTAAGAAGCTACTCTGTTCGTATGTGTCCCAAAAACTCTGAATCCAGGTAATGCACAATGACCTTCCCCTCTTTTAAACCCCAGTCCTGTAAAACCATCTGCTCAGCCCGTGTCACTTCGTTTAAACATTTTTCAAAAGATATGACACACCTCTTTGACAACCTTGTGTTGTTGAGGGGCTGCTCTCTGAAGTAGGATGACAGATCAAAACATGAAAGGGAAGCTGTTTTGTTGCACAACATGAATATAACTTGCAAGTTCACTGCCTGGAAACATTTGTTCACAAATGCTAGACAAGTCTGAACATGCGTTGAATGAGAAGTTTGATATAACTGTGTTGATTACCCAGAGAATCTCTGCTTCATGCACTACTTGGTTCGAGAAAAACAAAAACCATAAACTTGAACAGCTGCCTTGTGATCTTGAGTTGGTACTCCCTCTATTTGTTTTGCTAGTTTTGAGTTTTCTTTCTCTTGTCTGTATTGGCTGCATGAAGTGCTGAGCTTCCATGGCCAATAGTTGCCTTGTCTGCATTGCCTGTTTGAAGCGATGCGCCTCTGTGCATTTCCCTTTTCTTTCTGATTTGTAATTCAAGGCCCATTTTGTAATTGCCTTGGCCTCGTGTATGACTCTTGAGTGCTGAAAAGTCCATATTACCAACATCAAAGAACTTTCTACATAATGTCTGCAATACGCTCTTTCTCCAGAAGCCTCACCTGTTGTATGTGTCATTTGTTGCTCACTGACTTTTGTTCAAACTAAAAGAGAAACAGGCACTTCTGTTATCCAGTATCAGCAATACTACAGGGACAAACTATAACAAGCGTGACATAGTCATTCCTCTCAGGTTAGCTAGCAACACTACTATAGTCAAGCAGAGGGCTCATACAGGTACATTGGGAGCATCAACAACAGTTTACATGTCAATGTACCAAATAACTTTTATTGTCATATATATGCTGAGGCATAAATACATCTTTTTCACTCCTCATCATTAAGATGGGTGTGTGGTCGTTATGTGAAGTGGCCTGTCACCTCTCTTCAGGCAATCTCATATTTTCAAGGATATTTTACTCATTGCCCATGTGTTTTCCATGTTGGAAATATAACTGGTTTATGACATTTCAGGTTTTCCAGGAGGCAGTGAGTGAGAATATCTAGAACAGCAGGAGGTTGATGGAGATCTGACTCTGTGCTATGTTTTACTCTAAAACTTGAGTAATTGGAACGGGAAAAATTTGTAGAGGTGGATGGAGTTTTAGGGAATGGAACAACATGTTCTAGAGCTTTTGAGATGAAAGGTAGGTTGGAAATGGGTCTGTGCTTACTTACGATCCACATTTCTTCAGCCTATGTGCGACAGCAAATATCTTGGGGTGTGGGGACTTGGCCACGTCAAGGAGGGTTTTGTGATGCGGGGACCTGGCCACGTCAAGGAGGGTTTTGTGATGCGGGGACTTGAGTGTTGGGAGACAGGCTTTGATTAAGGTGGTTCAGGTCATGAGCACAGCTGGAGGTCTTCTCTCCATCACTGCCACCATTCTGGCATGGTCAGTGGTTGAGCTCTCAGAGATTTGAAAGTGGCAGTGGTTTGTCACAGGGAAGGAGTCAGAGGAAGGAGATAAGCAGTTGGCTGCAGGTAAAGGGTCTATTTTGGTGTGGGAAAAAAGCTTGATATGAGTTACATTTGCCAGTTGAAATGGAAAAGGGAAAGATTGATGTGTTTGAGAAATTTGGTCATTGTGGAAAACAGAGCCTTGGGGTTTCCAGAGTCTGACTGAAAAATTGACTGAACAGCCACAGTTAGTGGGATCCTCATATATTTCACAAGTCACAGTGGTTGTGTAGTGGTAGTTATTCCTTTGTTAAAAAAAATGGTTGTCATTAAAGAATAATTTAGCTTGAATTTTTGTCAGTAAAATGAATACTGATACACTGTACTAGTGCATTTTTTATCTCTTTAATTGCCTTATTTTGAATCTTGAAAAAAGATGTATTGGTGTAGACTCTCTCTCAGCCTATTGTAATAAAATAAGAAACTACTGAAATCCAGGAATCTTTAGCCCTGTTTAAGTCACACAACCATACGTGCACATTTCCCTGTGTCTCTGCGGGCTACTTACAAATAAACGTGCTGTTGTGCTGTGATGTGCTGCCACAGCTGTCTTATCATTTCCAGTTTGGACAGAAATTTTGTTGTTGATGCCTCTCAGCGGCTGTCAGTATCGACGTGTGTGTGTGCCTGAGTGTATCTGATTGTGCATGTGACTACAGAAAAAATAGAGCAAATGATTTTTTGATGGGGAGGTGTTTATTCAAAACAAGTTAAAAATTTGCACAGGGTGATAGCGATGACATCTCCTGTAAAACTGCTGTAATAATTGGCACCTTTTCATTGGGGAACAGTTTGTGTGTGTGCGTGTGCGTGTGCTTGTGTGTGTGGGAAAACTATTTTATGTGAACCTCCAGGCAATGAAGACTAAAAGATGATGAGAAAGCAGCTCACACAAAGGCATTAAACACCCCATATTACAGTATGGGAAAAGTGTCATATATGATTAGGGCAGGGACACTAACACATGGAATAAAGCATGAGTCCATTTTATTCTATTACAAAAAGAATGATGTCAACACTAGAATATTTCTGTTTTAAACAATAAGAGATTATTGTGAGATTACGCTCCTCGGGTGTTGATCCCTGGCAACGGGATCAGAGCGAACATGCAACTGAACAATATTCATCGAGCATTTGAATGTTACGCAACTTACTATCCGAGTGTCGCTGTAGGATTATGGGTGTGATGTCGCATCACTCAGTTTACTTTTTCACTTCATTTGCCAAAAGACCTGGCACAAAAACGTTTTTGCAAATAAATATTAGCATTTTAACCTTGATATACACATTTTAAGCTTGCCAGATGTGTGAGGTTTAAGCCATCAGGGAAAATCAGGTGAGCTGTCAATCAAAAGTAAATTGGCTTTCAAACACCTTCTTTTTAGTGACTACATTTCTGCGTCCCATGTGGCAAACCTCATTTGGCACCTTACAGGGCCAAAACAAACCATGAAAAGTCTTTCAAACTTTTTTTTATTTGACCCAGGTCTACTCCTCATCTGTCTTTACATCTCAGACTCTTATTCACACACTTCATCCCACTCCTATGTTGGCTGTCTGCTTGTTTCTCTTTCTTCTTTCCTTCTATCTCTCTCTTTCTATTTCTCTTTCTGTCTCTCTCCCTCTCTCTCCCTCTTTCCTCTGTTCTGAACATGTCTGTCACATGTCAGAGCATGACATTTCTTCTTCTTCTATCTATGCAGCCACTAACGTCAAGCAGAGAACTGAAAGAGTATGAAATATGAAACAGAGTTACATAAGGTGGATTCAGTCAGCTGCAGAAAAGTTGAGCCGAGTTGAGCATCCATGTACAAAAAAATACTCACTCTTTCACACATACATATAGACAGGCATGCATGCAGAGCAATACTGTACACATATGCTGGCAGCCATTAAAGTCCCCAATCCTATACTACACTACACTACAACAACACTGCACACAGCCTATTCACACAGCCAATTCTTTCTCAAATGTTGTACATAGAACTGAATCGGCATATGATAACAAAAAATATATTTGTTGAAGCTATTACTTGCCAAACCTTTTGATGGCTGAAAGGGGAACAAAAGTGGTGCAACAAAGCAGCAGTAGTGCAGAAAGCTTGCCATAAAATATTGGACTTACAATGCCTACATCTACAACAAAACAGTTGAGTGTGTGTGTGTGTGTGTGCCTGTGTGTGCGTGTGTGTGTGTGTGTGTCTTTGTCAAACTTTTGTCACAGAGCAACAAGTGAGAAAGGAAGGGTGGAGTGAAGGAGTAGAGTGAAACGTAAATATAACAGAATGAAATCCACTAGATATCCACTAGACAAGTGTTATACAGCAATGTCTAGACAGCAGTCTGTTAACGATGATGAAAACAAACATTAAAGTGCTAAGCACACTACTCTGTAGCTCTGAACTCTCTAGATACAGTCACACACACCCTCCTCTCCCGTTCCAGTTCCCTGTATCCCCTTTCTCTTACAGAAACATACATTTCTCTGCTGTGAAAGAGCCAACAACTGATTTATGTGAGGGCCATCTCTGTAACCTCTCGCACCCAATTGCATTTCCTAATCTCTCAACACCAAATCCTTGAAAAACATCAAATAAAATAAAAAAAACTATATAGAAAAGTCAGCTCACTTTTACATGTTTTTTTTTGTGTTTTCTTCTGTTAACCGGATAGGTTTTCCACATCCATACACATTCATAGCTTAAATAATTGGAAAATTAGTAGTCCCATTGTGGCATTGCTGTCAGGGATGCTGCGCAAAAACATCAAAGCCACCACTGCTCTATTTTCCTTTTACACCTCAATAAATCTGCTCCAATTTCCTATTTGTTCTCCTTTTCTGCCTGTTTTTAATATACTGTCTCCTCTATCTTGTGAAAGAGATTACTCAACCTGAGTTTGATCTTACTGCACCCATTGTATAAAGTATAATAATGATGATAAATAGCTAGGTTACAGCCAGCACAATACAATCAATAACATATGAAATGTCTTACAAGCGTCAATCTGGGCACAGTGGCCAGGATGCATTAATGCACACCCCGCAGCCAGAAGCTGATAAATGCCAGTCTAAGCCACTTAAAATACAAATTAACTACTCATGTCTTGCTATGATACAGTGCCATAATTTTTCCAGAGTGGGACAAATAGCTAAGAAAAATTAATACAACATCATTCAGTTGGCTTTGATGCCAGGAGCACAGGGCAAAGAAATACTGTGCCTGTGAATATGTACTGAGGTGCCCATTTCCACTGGAACCACTCTACTTTTGGAATAGTGACAGAGAACAAATTAAAACTTTGCTTCTGTAGAGCATCAGCAACACTTTACCATTGCCTTCTCAAAAAAGCTGCAAGCAACACTTTGCCAACCAATCAGGGAAGATTTCAGTGAGTGGGTGTCTGATAGAACTTGTCGCCAATCATAACTATGTGTATGCCATTTCCTATCAGTCTACTCGGAGAGAGTATCTGCGATGGCATGAGACAAATGCAGTGGGATCAGGAATATTCTCCCAACTTGCACATCAGAATCAGAATTAGAAAGAAAATTAGAGACAATGGATGAAAGAATGAATGAATAATTGGTGCTGACACACCAGCAGGCAGTTAGACAGTGAGCCTGAGACGTTAGATGCAGGACGAAAACATAACATAACCTCTTATATACACTGAGTGGACAAAACATTAGGGTGACCTACTCTTTCCTTTTTGTGGGGGTGGAAGCATGTGATGTGGTTTCATAACAAGACCTAACAGTATATCTAGATGGTAAATAAAACTTGGCACATAACACCCCCCAGGGACCTCACAACTGAATTTGATTTTGGTTCTCTGTGGCTGCTATTGTTGTATTGTGTATTATGATTTAGAATTCTGAACCTTAGGGTCTGAACAATCCTTTTACAATTGCATTTCTATTTTCATTCCAAGTGGTCAGTATACAGAATAACTCAATATATGTTTGGACTTGAAAAATGTATATAAAATCTGGAAATATATAAGAATGATTCTTACATGAAATTATTTCCCCTGGATCCCTTTCTTTGCTTTGCTTTTGCACTCAAAAGGTTTGTTCAGCCAACAGCAAGAGAATGACCATGCACATATAAGTGAGCTCCTTAACTTTGTATTTCTTTGATGTCTTCTCTTGTAGTCTTGCAGAAACTAGTCTTCAATCTTCTCAGAGTAGTGTTGCCTGTGCTATCCAAACAAGCTCCGAATGAGGTCAAACCTGTTTTAATGCATACACACATATCCATGTGCATGCACACATATGCATACATGCACACTCACATATGGTCTGTTTTCAGGGCGGTGTTGCAGACCCTGGTGGCTTTAATGCAAAATCCCCCCTTCCATCTGTCAGTGTTTTACAGAACTCCCCCTCTCTCTCTCTTTTGCTCTCTCTCTCTCTCCCTCACTTCATTTCCATCCCTCTCTCTGGGGAGACAGACATGAATGTCTCTATGGGTTTGAAACTTGTGAAAATTGGGACACGGATCACAAGTAGAGGTGACACAGATAGGCTGGACGCCATGACTTAGTGAGGAGGATCCCTGCCCTACAACATTCCTTGTTTTCAATCTGTCTCCCTGCTGTATATTCCATTCATTTTTTTGCATTACAGGCATTTAGCAGACGCTTTTATCCAAAGCAATAAGTGCATTCAACATAGGTAGGCAAAAGAACTACTAGTCACCAGAAATTGTAAGTGCATTTCCTTCCTAAACAAGCATCTAAGAGCAGAACCAGTGCTAAGGTAAAAGTGCAATAAGTTAGCTACCTACCTTTTATTTAAACAAATGAGACAAATAAGTGAAGCAAATAAAAAAAGAGCTAAGACAAATAAGTGAAGCAACTAAAGCATATAAGCAAGTGCTAAAACAAGTAAGTGAAACAAATAAGCAAGTGCTAAGTGGAAGGGTCAGGTTAGTGTTTCTTGAAGAGGTGGATTTTCAGCCTGCGGCGAAAGATGGGCAGCGATGCTGCTGTCCTGACATCAGTGGGGAGTTCATTCCACCACTGTGGGGCTAGGACAGAGAAAAGCCGTGACCATGTAGATCAGCCGCAGGGCCTCTGAGCAACGGGGCAACCAGTTGCTTCAAGGCAGCAGAGCGAAGTGGTCAGGCAAGGGTGTAAGGCTTGACCACAGCCTGGAGGTAAGAAGGAGTTGTTCCTTTCACTGCCCTATAGGCTAGCACCAGGGTCTTGAACTGGATGCGAGCTGCTACAGGGAGCCAGTGTAGCGAATGGAGAAGGGTAGTTGTGTGGGAGAACTTGGGGCAGTTGAACACCAGATGAGCTGCAGCTTTCTGAACAAGCTCCAGAGGTCTGATGGCAGACGCCAGGGCACCAGCAAGGAGGGAGTTGCAGTAGTCCAGGCGGGAGATGACAAGAGCCTGGATTAGCAGATGCACCGTCTCGTCAGTGAGAAAGGAGCAAATCCTCCTGATGTTGTAGAGTAGGAATCTGCAGAGCGTGTCGCTGATGCGATGTTTGCCAAGAATGACAGTTGGTCATCCAGGGTCACACCCAGATTCCTTGCAGTCCGAGTTGACGTCACCACAGCATTGTCAATGGTGATGGCCAGGTCTCGGTGTGGAGAACTCTTCCCCAGAAGGAACACCAGCTCAGTCCTGTCCTCCCCTTGTGTGTCAGAGGGGGGAAATGACACGATCAGCTGGGTGTCATCTCCATAGCAGTGGTAGGAAAAGTCATGGGAGTGGAGAACAGAACCAAAAGATGTTGTGTAGAGGGAAAAAAGAAGAGGACCCAGAACTGAACCTTGTGGAACCCCAGTAGTCAGCCTGCGTGGTTCCGACACAGACCCTCTCAGCGTCACCTGTTAGGAGCGACCCGTCAGGTAGGAAGCAAACAGGGAGAGTGCAGAGCCTGAGACACCCATCCCCTCGAGGGTGGCGAGGAGGATCTGGTGGTTCACCATGTCGAACGCTGCAGACAGGTCCAGGAGTATCAGGACAGAGGAGAGAGAGTTTGCTCTAGCGGCATGGAGCCACTCTGCCACTGCAAGGAGGGCCATTTCGGTCGAGTGACCCACCTTGAACCCGGACTGGTGGGGGTCCAAGAGGTTGTTCTGGTGGAGGTACAAGGATAGAAGGGAAACCGGTCTGTAGTTTTTGACCTCAGATGGGTCAAGTGTTGGTTTCTTCAGAAGGGGGGTGACTCTGGCAGTCTTGAAAGCAGAGGGAAACACCCAGAAAGAAAGTTTCAAAGAGTTTTTTAGGGTTGGAAGCAGAAGTTTGAATTTTAGTGCAGAAGAAAGCAGCTTTAGCAGCAGATAGAGAGGAGGAAAAAGTGGAAAGGAGAGACTGGAAGTTAAGAAAGTTTGCCTTTTCTTCATTTGCATTTACTCACATGACTGCACCAAAGGAACTTGGGGTCCTTGATGAGAGCTTGTTCTGTCAGCTTCTTATGGAAGAGCTCATAGACCTCTGGCTCAAGGCACTCTCGCAGCTGAAATACACAGTTTAGTATTCATGCAATAAGACCATTTCTCACCACTGATACAAAACCAGAGAATTAAATTTAAATTTCAATTGCATGCTGCTGGCCCCAAATGGCAGTGAGAGACAATTTCTTTATATTATTTGTATAAGATTTTTATTGAAATTTGTGGCATAATAGAGTGTAAAATATATAATTTATATTGTATTTTAAAGCTAGTATAAAATACCTCTAAATATAAGTGTTAAACAGAACAGTAAAAAAACAACCTATGGGCAGACCCAACTAACCACTGTCCTATCAAACCAGAAGTCAGTCTTTGGGCTTTTGCCTGGGTCATCAAACTACTTTTACTTTACTTTTACTTCTACTTTTACATCTTTATTTTTAAAATATCTGCATTCCTGTATATGTATATATATACAAATCAGTCAAAACCTTTTGATGATGTAAGACAACTCTGGCATATAATTACTATAATATAACACAATATAATATAATAAATCGTATGACCCGTGCTTCTATCTATGTATGTAATATACAGTCACACCAGGATTTTTTTCTGATTCTGATTTTTCTGATTATATTGCGGCCCAAAATGATTGGATTTGCAGCAGCTTTAATCAAAAATTGCGATTTAATTTGCAATATTTTTCATGTTATCTTGTGTTAAAACAGCAGGAATGGATGACATTTTTTTTAAGTAGTAGAGTAACTGTCACACATTAATACCTCCTGGGGTTGCCAGCTGAAAACTTGTTTTACTAAACATGATCTCTATCTAGTACCTTTCTTTTTCTTTCATTCCCTTGTTTTCTTTACAATATTTTTTGTCTGTTTTTTCCCTTTAGGCTGCAATGCAGGGTATCATCATTAGTTGGCCAATCATGTTCCCTTCCCGGTCTAATCTCCCTATCCGACATGTCAGGTCTGTCAGTGCTGCCAGTTTGACACAGAGAAAAGGAGAGAGGGGTCCAGACCGGAGAGCGCACGTCCAATTAGTCACCGGAAGCTGGCCTGTTAGCAGCAAATCAACTTCAAATTTATAAAATTATTAGGCTACACCACGGTGCGGCACGTCGAACCGGCCCACAGACCCACCGGCCCACCGGGACTCGTCTCGGTTGTCCCAATTGGCCACTCCGGGCATTGTCCTCATATGTAACCATATCAAAGGCTCAGGATAACAAGAAAGCAAATGGTGCAAGTTGCACATTTAAATTTTAAAAAACACAACCTCCCGAACATGTAGGAGTGTTAATTTGGAAGCATTGTGTCAATTTGACCGTTTTATGCGGGAATATTGTGGGGTTTTGGCAAAATTGCAAGCTCTTGCAAGTATTTTTGAGAGATGAAGGCAACTTGATCTGGTCATGTCAGTGTCATCCATTATGACATTTTGATCAGATTGCATGAAGTATGCAGAAGTATGCATGAATATGTTTTGTTATTATCATTATTATATATTTCCTGTTTTATTATTATCCTAGTTTGCATTGGAGAGTTTTAGTGTCCCATGATGGTCTGAATGCTATTCCCAAGGCTTTTCCACCCTGTCAAGAATACATTTCTGGGGGAAACATTTTAAAATGTTGCATGTCTACATTAAGTACCAGCTTTCGGCAGCTTGAGTCCAAAAATATCAGCCGAACCCTAGTTAGTATATTATTGCCATGAATAAACCATGAGAGTGTATAAAGTCTTGACCTTCCTCCTTCCCTCAACCCTTCTTCCTTCCCTCCCCCTCTCCCTCCCTACCTGGATGTCCAGGGTGGAGAAGTAGCTGTTGAGGTGTTCGGGGTTGTTGATGTCGGGCTCCCAGCAGACTGGACACACCATGTCTCTGATGTGCTTGTCCCTCACAGCAATGGTGAAGTGCTGCTGGAAGCAACCACAACACACTGAACACTGGCAAGACGTCAGAGACTGCATCTGAGAGAAGAAGGAGTATGAGAACGTTCAGAGGGAAGAGGAGATTGGAGGTAGAATAGTTGAATTAGTGTTTCAAAGTGGCAAAATGGCCACACGTAGACAGATGATTTTGTAATCATACTGTCCCAATACCTTATTATGGGGGAAGACAGAGAGGCAGATGGGACATTCTTTGGCCAGGACCCTCTTTATAAACTCCCTGTCATGGGACTCACATACAGCCTGGACTACGTCCTCCAGGCAGTAGGGAGCGCTCCGCTCCAGCAGTAGGGACAGTGCCAGCTCACAACGACCCCAGCTAGGGAGGTCGTACACTGCTAGTAACCGCCGACATATACGCTGGAATGGAAGGAAGAATTACAAAGAAGTTACATGCCAGTGGTATCCGGTCCTGTGCCATGGAAGAGTCTGCAGGTTTTCTTTCTAGCCAATCACTACAGCAGTTAATACACCTTCAACAGAGAGGAGGAACTAATTAGTGAAATCAACAGTTAGAAAAAATCTGTAGCAGTGAATAGCAAATCAAATAATGCCAAATTGATACTTGTTGTTGAAGTTTGTTCTTGGGAAGAATGTTCTCCACAAGGACATGTGAGCACAGAAAAGTATCTTTACAGTTTGAGATGGACCATGTGCTTGGCGTCACACAATTATTGATTGCTCACTTTATAATGAGACATTATAAAAATTGTGATGCCATCATGTCAACATGGACCAGAATCTCTAAGGAATGTTTGCAGCACTTTGTTGAATCCATGCCACGAAGAATTGAGGCTGTTCTGGGGGCAAAGGGGGGTCCTACCCAATAAAGTGGCCACTGAGTGTATACGTGTCATTACAGAGTGAGCGTCAATGTGTTGAAAAAGACTGCTTTGGGTGCTTTTGGGGTTGATTTTTGGTGAGGCCATTGGCCCACTAGGACTGTGTTGGAGCGCCACACCCAGGCAAGCAAGATGTCAGATTTTGGTTAGAAATGATCAGTGTGGTGGAAAAAGAGGGGTCATGGAAATGGATTTTTTCTTTTGCATGCATTTCAACACCTTGATTGCATTCAAGTCTTTGATGATTTGAATGTGTTTACCTAAAAACCTGTATTGAGCATTTATAAGAAGTGACGACAATGGGTATTAGGTCAATGAATAGGCAGTATACTATAGTAGATAAAATGAAATCAACTTTATTTATTTGGCACTTACACATACATGCAGTGAATTTTTTTCTTCACACACCCCTGACTAGTGTGAAAGTAAATTGGAATGGAATGCTAGTATTTATCATTTACCATTTTGTGGTTGGTTGTACTGATACTGTGTTGTCACATGCTATGGACATGTGCCTGAATGTTGCACAAAAATAGGGCTTTCCTGTGTCTTTCACTGAGGAGAGGCTTCCATCTGGCCACTCTGCCATAAAGCCCAGATCGGTGGAGTGTTGCAGTGATAGTTGTCCTTCTGGAAGTTTCTCTCATCTCCA
>OOFE01022595.1:0-13063 GCA_900323365.1 Monocentris japonica | reverse complement strand
GCTGCTGCCTGCGCTGTCCTCTGACTGGAAAAGTGCATGTGTGTGGGGTGATGTGTGTGTATCTAGTCAGAGGTAGGATGCAAAGAAAGAAACTCACTGCATGTGTACATGTGTTAGTGCGAAATAAAGTTGATTCATTCATCAACCAGGACCTCAGACTGGGCCGAAGGTTTACCTTCCAACAGGACAATGACCCTAATCACACAGCCAAGACAACGCAGGAGTGGGACAACTCTGTGAATGTCCTTGAGTGGCCCAGCCAGAGCCCTGACTTGAACCCAATTGAACATCTCTGGAGAGACCTGAAAATTGTTGTCCACCGACGGTCCCCATCCAACCTGACAGAGCTTGAGAGGATCTGCAGAGAAGAATAGCAGAAAATCCCCAAATCCAGGTGTGCAAAGCTTGTCCCGTCATACCCGAGAAGACTCGAGGCTGTCATCGCTGCCAAAGGTGCTTCAACTAAGTACTGAGTAAATGGTCTGAATACTGATGTCAATGTGATATTTCAGTTTTTCCTTTTTAATACATTTGCAAAAATTCTGTTTTCTTTGTCATTATGGGGTATTGAGTATAGATTGATGAGGGGAAAAATGAATTTAAAAGATTTTAGCATAAGGCTGCAGCATAACAAAATGTGAAAAAAGTGAAGGGGTCTGAATGCACTGTAGATCAAGGCTCACAGAGGATAGCTGCATCAAATCTTGTGTATTGGTAAAAACTTAAGCAAAAGGTAGTTCTCTCCCCTGGCATATCCTTGCTTGCCCCTCCTTCCCACTCGTCCCCCTTTTCCCTCATTCTTTCTCCTCCTCCCGCTGTCACCCTTTCACTCTCCCCTGACAGCATCTTAGGTGTCAGGGTTGATTTCAGTCAGCAGCGCTCAATATGCGACAAACTGCCGTTTAAAGGCTCATTGCATTATTGATGAGACCAGATGTGCTGACTGTCACTTCACACCCTGATCTCTCTCTCTCCATTTCAGGCTGTTCCTCTCTGCCGCTTGGCCCCTCCTGACCACTTTGTTAATTGTCTTAATAGCTGAACAGCTACTCTCCCCTTACTTCTCTCAAACACTTGGCACCTAACCTCTGCTAGTTAGCGCTCTCAAATTTAGTGGTCAGATGTAATGGATTTTGTTTATGCTCTATCTGGTTATTCTACATTTTAATAGGAAGCTAAATTACGTGGATTCCCACATCAGGTTTTTTATAGGTCAGAGGTCAGGCCTTTAATCTCCTTTGGTTACAGAATATGGCTCATTGAAAAGCAGGAGCACAATGCTTTAATAACCATGTTTTAGGCCTATATAGCAAAATAGCTCAAACTTTGTACCCTATTCTTGGCAAAAACAAATTAACAGACCTATCCCAACCAGTTTCCCTTATCACTTGGAAGCCAAACCCTTTCCCCTGTGCTGTTTCTGTTGTCTTAACACCTGAAATTTAGGTTGTCCCAAATTTGATGGAGCGCAGCATAGACTACACCTTAGCGCTGTAGCTGTTCCACTCTAGTCTGCCTGAGGCCAGCAGCTGTGGTGGAACAGTGAGGGCAGTAAGACACCTCACTGATTTAAAGCTCTCAGGTGAAGCCTCCTGGGATGGAAGGAGGACTTCGCTGCCTGGAGAACCAATCTGAGCAAAGCATTCACTGAATTTGCAATTGACAAACCTCTTGCTGCTTCAGGCCATTCTTGACTTCGACCCAAAGTTTATGAGAGAGATCGAGTTGCAGGGGCCTGACAAGCTTTCAAGACAAAGCGTTTTGGATCCTGACTGTAACACCCTATTAATAGTAATAGTGGATAGATTTGTGGATTAACTACAACAACAAGATCAAGTAGAACCAGCAAACCACAGGTATATGTTTAGACCCCCTTTTTGGTGAGCCTATTAGGATGGTGGTTCCCCAAGTGGGTTCCATGGGTTACTAGGGGTTGAGGGTGTCTAACCCATGAGTTGTGTGAAAGGGGTTAGATGGGGGAATGTGGGTACCTAGCAAAATGAACAGTTCACTTTCAATTTTATTTAATTTAAAAGTTGGACCATTAAAAGAGTGTTTAACAATAACTCCTCTGATCTGCTATCTCTCCATGCATCTAGTGAGTTGAAATTCTGGACTAAATCATATTTGACATCAAAGATCCTCTCAGTTGTAGGATCCTTGTGTCAAATAGGGGTCTATTTGGGGCCCCTTGAGTTGGAAACCTTTGGGAAGCTGTTTTCTCATTGTCAAAAATATACTTTTTTTTAAAAAAAAGTCCCTTTCCCTCCAGATTTTGGGGGTGGGTGAGTGATCCGTGGCAGGAAGGGAGATGTTTTATTCAGTAGGCAGGCGATAAGAGGGGGGGAAGTGTGATTATGATAGCGATCGGCCATGCGTCGATACTCGACCCTCTGAGCAACGCGACACCTCGAGCCCATCGATCGGACGCGGTAACCGGAGCCGCCGCCGCAGTTTGTTTTCAAGCAGATCCACGGTCCGGGTGTCAGAGCCGGGAGGCCAGGTGGAGAGAGAGATAGAGTGGGTGTCAGCTCCGTATGAACACACACACACACGCACACGCACACACGCGGTGTCCTCACCCATCTCTCTTTGAGTGTGAATGACAAAGTGTCCAGTGCTGCAAGGACAAACTCATTGACAGCCACAACAAAAGAGATCAGGTAGACCTACTACATGTAGGCCTATTTACAAACAAGCAGTGATGTAGCGGTAAATAAATAAAGTGGGTGACGTCCAGTCCAAACAACCACCAATACAAATAGAAATCCAATTTTCATTTAAATTTTCATTTTTGTTCCTTAAAAGACCATATCTTCATCGGTTTGATTTCTTCCTATGATGCATGCTACGAATCCCAGAAATATGTATGTCACACTTTAAAGTCAGTTCCGTAAATAACAAAGTGAGTAAATACTGTTTAGATTGGTAGAGTCCGCATCAAATATACTGGAACAATAAAATATACTTGACTGAAATAGTACTAAATAGTTAGGTCAGAGATCATTCGTTTTTCTAATGTACTAAAACTCACTGAATGAATACGTTCAAACAAACACCTAGTCATGTTTACAAATCTTTATTAGTTGAATCCACAAATTGATGAACAGCATTCCAGTGATTTTTCTTCTTTCACCAGTAAGGTTTTTTAGCGTCAGTTGTCCATGTGTCAAAAATGATTATATGACAAAGATTATATGAGTAAGTAGCTGAATCTGTATTAGCGTGAGCTCGAGAAGTGGAGACTACTTGTCATATCTAAAAGAAAATCTAAAATTTGAGTGATGGGATTAGGGATGGAACTTGATACTACATTTCATCATAGTTATTAGTTTCATTTTCCTCAGAAATACACCTACGATTCACCTAACATCCATACTATCCTAACAAGTCTCTATCCTGTAACTTATCATCCTGTATCCTTATTCAGCAAAGAGTTAACTAAAATAACTAAAGTGCAATGCATGCTGGGAAGTCTGCTAATGCGTTATAAATAAGGATGTTATATAAACATCTTTCTTGTTCAGTTGCTCCATGATTGGTTTAGTGAAGGCTTGGTCAGATGTTCTTTCAACTCATCACCTTAAGTCACAAATCACGAGCTCATGATTATAAATGATGAAGCTGATAATAGCAATTTTATATTGAAATTGGAAAAAGAAACATTTATATATACATTACTGATTGCTTTAGGGTCTTACAGTGTGTCTGTGGTGCTCAATAGTGAGGTTATAGTAACTTTATCCTGCTTTATGGTTTTCTATCTCTTATGGCATCACTGTAATATTGTCATAATATTTCTATAGGGACTTGCAATTCTGCTGTGTTATGTGTATACTCTCCTTTAAAATGTATTTTAGGATTACTATATAAATGTCCCTTGGCGATATATACGTGTATATTGCTCTATAACGTGAATTAATCGCAACTGAGCAATGATGTGAGTCATCGAGGAGTAAAAGTAACTGATTTCTTAGAGTAATCGTGCCTTATAACAATAATAATAATAAAGATGGCTAAGGTCATACTGCCACCTATTGGTACTAATGGGTAATGCACAGTGGTAAGGTTTCCAGTAGAGTGCGTGCTTCCACTTACTAATTCACTTACCAATACCACCAATATTGAGCCTGATAACAATGATTCGTCCCACTTTGGAGTTGGAGTACATGTTAAAAAGGAGCAAAAAATACAGATACTTTAATTTTCCAGAGACTAACCTAGTCTTTCATTTTCATATTGGCATATGTATATATAGCTACACTTCTCAGAACATTTGTTTTTATTTGTTGTTTGTTTTGTTTTAACTCTTTCTCTGGGATGCATTTGATGGCAAACCCACCTAGACTCAGTTTGCCCTCCTTTTTATTTGTGGTAGCGTGGTGGTAGTTTTTAATGACCTTTTTTAGACTGAAGTTAATCTTTCTGACATAAATTCATAGTATACATCATAGTAAGTAGTATCAAAGTAATATGAGGATAGCTTTTTTTTTTTAAAAAAAGTAAAAAAAACACTATTTGATACTTTTCTAAAAAAAGGAAATAGATTTAATAGATCTGAGGTTGTTTGTATAGTGGTGATCACTGACTGGAGGTCATAGTTTACTCACCTTTCAATTTACTCCCATATTACTGTTCTTTCCCAAAGAAAACGGTGGAATCTATTTACTCCATTGGACCATTAAAGCTTGATGTTCAGCATAGAAAGCTGTATGTCACTGGAATCTGTAGAATTGGAGCTTTCCTTTGAGCTATGGCACATTGCTCTGATTAAAATTAGGCTAGAAGTGGAATATGGGAGAGGGTAGGAAGGAAGAAATGCACAAAGCATTTTCTTGCGCTTAAGTTTGAGGATAATATATATTGTCAGTGCCATGGGGTCATCTCGGGTCATCTTCCTAACTCCCCTTGGAGGGGTTCAGGGACCTACAGTTCGGGGCATGTCCTTTGCCTGGTTGGCCACCAGCCCAGACCTCTTAAAGCACATGGCGTCTCCCTCTATCATTCGCAATTTCTCTCTCCTTCACACATTCCTTCTCTGTCACAGAAAAATGGCATGAGAATGTATACATTTGTGTGAGAGTAAAGGTCATTCTATTCTACTTGGTTAACATTTTGACTTTGTTAGGCAACATTTGTTGAGGCTTTCCCAGCCCATTTCAAACAGTTTCTGTGTGATAGCATTTCCTTGAAAATGACTATTTCTACACAGCATACTGTTTGTGTGCAAAACAGTTAGTCACTCTGGTTATTGTTGAAACTAAATGAATCCCCATGGAGTCTCATATTAATCTCTATTAAGAGTAAGGCTAATGCTGCCAACCCCCACCTCCAGACTGTTTCTACGACTAAGTTCAGCCTTTAGAATTCGCTTCACTCCTCTTCTATTCAACCAGCAGTAGAGGCTGAGGCTTTCAGACCTCGCCTCAGGACTGTAGTGCTTCCACAAGTCCTTGACTCTCTGATGAAAGATGTATAATCTGTTTACATAATAACCCCTCTATATAAAACAGAGACTTACAGGAAAAGAAAGAAGTAAGAGAGAGAGAGAGAATGAAAGACAGAGAGAGAATGAGAGAAGTGTAATGCAGTCTGGTCATCCAAGCACATCCATCCCTGCTCTCTCAGTTGCTTGACGACTCCCCCCCTCTCTCTTTCCCTTTCAATCTGGCTATTTTGGCCTATGGGAAGGGGGTGCTGGCAAGACCTTTGATAAAACCTAGAATACCTCTCTATCTGGCCACCTCAGTCCATGAGGGCCTGCTGTCTTAGGTCTCATATAACCTCATCACTGCCGTCCAACAGGTCTTCTGTGAAATTGCCAGCTCCGAGTCGGGGTTGACCGACTGACGTCAAGCTATGGAAATAAATCTGTGGTGAAGGGGAGGAGGATGAGAGAAACCTAAAATTACTGCATGAGAGTTTCTATTTCTTTATGAGCTACTTTCTGGGAACAGCAACAGCTTTCTGTGTTTGACCCATCATGAAATGCACTAACACACACACACACACACACACATTCATACATGAACACAAGCTCATACACAATCTTGCGCTAAGTTTAACAAAACTGCACACTCAGTGGTGGAAAGTTAATGTGAGTTAATGTGACAGTTTGAAAATGGTTAGCCTATTAAGTGTTCTGCCAGAATGGGCAGAAGGCACACATGTCTGAAAATCTATGCCAGCCTAACAGTTGCTCAGAGCTGTCAGTTGTTTGTGTTTGTGTGTGTGTGTGTGTGTGTGAGTGTGTGTGAGTCCGCATGCATGCATGTGTGTGTAATGGGATGAAAGGCATATTGGTTTTCTAGATGTTTACACATGCCATGCAGACGTAATGCATTCCTTCCTTGTCCTCTCTTCTACTGCTGTCCCCATTCGGTGGAAATAGCACTTTCAGGAATGTGTAACATATAGTGTTGAAAACTAGGCTGTGTGAGTCATCTAACCCCCTTTTTCCTTCATTGTTAACATTTGAAAGTTCAGTTTTAGCTTGCAATCTATCCACACATAACCAACAGAAAATGTTCCACAGTTCAGCTTGGAGTTTTTGTCTAGGATTTCTTGTCCTAGTCTTATAAATCAAAGCCATAATGATTTCCGTCTTTCAACCCAGGGGCACATTAATCATGCTGCAGAAGGCTGTCTGTGGAATAACCACATAGGCTAAGCCACTTTAACTGGGTGCACCCACGATTTACCCGGACAGCCACTAGGGCGAGGTGGAGGGCTTGGCCGAGCCTGGGATGAGATGCTGCCTTCATGTGCTGTCGGAAATACAACAAATACAATTTGAACCCACATGAACAACGCAACAAAGGGGTAAAAAAATGACTGGGAAAGTAGGAATTTTCTTTAATATCCGCCCTGCCGACATGTGATGTTTCGGGGGTGAAGCACATAGAAGTCATGTCAACAATTGATTTGAATATACATTATAGGTCCCCCAAGGGATCATTCCATTTTCACCCTCTTATTGGGATTCATGGTCAACTAGCAAGTGTGGTGTCCCTGGAGGAGGTAGGGGTTAAAGGACTACAACAACTTTTTTCTGGACAGAAGTATTTACTGGAGACACAGAGATGATTTTGGTGTCAATCCTCTAGTCACAATTTGGGTAAGATGACCAGTCGGCCAAACTCCCAAAAAGTCGGTGTAGTCCTTTAAGTATTGTGCTGAAGGATACTTTGGCCTTACAAGTAACTGAACCCAGGGATGACCTCAATAACCACTTGGTCATCCTGCCCCACAAAATGTTATTTGTAAAAGTGATGTATTTTGTTATTACATGTTAATATTTGGCATTCAATTAAATGTTGATCATTGCTATTTGTTTCTATTTTTGTGTAATGAAATAAACAACTTTTATCTAATAAATCCATTTAAAATGCCTAGTGCGTTATTTGTCCTCGTTATTCTGCCACCGTAGCACAAAGTAGCTCTGTGCCGGTTGATTTCTAAACCCAAACAACATACAACACAAAAATACATTCGTTGGAGAGGCTATTTTGAAATTATTTCCAATCAAAAGCACTTGACTGCGGCAACTACCCGTATTTACGTCTCTTTCTGTATTTAACCGGTGTTTTGTACGAGGAGCACGTGAAGGCAGCACGAGACTCTAGCCTACTTTTGAAGCTGGCGGGTTGGGTCAGACTCCAATGAATTTACACAAACCTCCGACCGGGAAAGAAGAGAAAAGTCTGGCGCAGATACACGGTCTTCCTCCCGACAGTGGAGAAGTGAGCAGTTGTAGTTTCGGTGTAACGGTGTTTCCTCTGCCCCCTGCCCAAAAAAACTCCCACTCGGTTTATTAGAAACCAATGCGGGATAGTGATTGGAGTTGACAAGCCTGCTCCACTACTGTATCTCCTCTCACCCTTCCTCCCCCTCCGCCTCCTCCTCTCCACACAACCAGGAAATCGTCGAGGTGTGCTTCTTTATCCCGCTTGTGGCTACCCCCTTTGCGGGCGTAGATGCGTGTGCGGTCGGTTTTTGTCGTTTTTTATTTCATTAGCTTGCTTTTTTTTAAACCCCAGGCTTTAGCTCTGAAGTCGCCCAAACTTGCGTGCGAGGAGAGGATCTCCACTCTGGCCGAACAATGAGGTGGGTAAAGCGGCTCAAATCCCTTCATCTTCATTGTGTGTCTAGAGCTACGTTTTGTGTTTGGGCCAGTTATACTATAGTTTTGCACAGGCGACTGTACATTTTTTAAAACTGCGATACACAATGAGTGCCTGTTTTTAAAATATCTGTTTGAAGTACACGGTTTGGTTTTGTTGTTATACCGATGGGTCTCGAGCTGTTAAAACAGGTTTCACACTCGATAACCAACCAAGCGCCCGTGTGTTGTGGATTTATTACCAGTTGAAGGGGTAGCAGTTTCTGTAACCTTTGCAAGTACATAACCAGGCGGTGTGCGTCTCAGAAACTATGGATGTTTGTATCGTCCACACGGTAGCCCAGTTAAAATGTGTCCTGCCGTCCAGAAATATTCACAAGTGAGGGTAGCCGAGCAGGTCCGATGACAACAACATAGTTTTGTGTTTGTTGCAAACACACCATGTTGACGTTTCTGGCAGTATCCTCTAGCTGCAGTCAGTTAGCATGCTGCATGTGCCACATCATTCTCCCAATAGAGAATGTAATTATGCTACTATTAAGAACAATGGGATGCTTTATCGCTTCCCATAGGGAAATTCTCTTCACTTGAAGTCAGAGTGGAGGGTCAGTTATAGAGCTGCAGCCCTGGAGCTGGTAGGGATTCAGTGTCTTGCTCAAGGGCACTTCAGCCAGGTGGGTGCTTGCCCCTACAAGGACTTGAAACAGGGTTTTCTGGTCGAAGGATGGCCCCCCTGAACCACTTGGCCACCCTGCCAAGCAAATTGCATTTGCTGTTTATATCATAGCGGATATTATAGTGCAGACTATCCCTCTTCTACTATGTTTCTCCCTCTGGGAATAGGCTAAGGGAGGGCTGCACCCGGAATGAAATTGCTCTGTGGAAGACTCATGTCCACGAATTCCACATCCTGTCACAGCCTGTGCAGTTGGCAATTACATGCTTTGAAGTCACTGCTGTTGGCCAAGTCTTCTCTGGCTTGATTTTCCCTCTCCTTCACATTCAAACTGAGTGTCTCTCCACCTATGTCCAGGGACAGAATTTGCCATTTGGAACCTTGTTCTGCAAGAGTTTAATTCTGCGCTGTGAGGTTCAGAATACAAAGATTCAGGGTTGATGACTAACCAGTGCAACTAGTTCTTTATCTCGTGCCTATCTCGCTGCAATATCTCTTAGCTTAGCCCATGGGTTGGTCTAGGGCTTGTATTTGTTTTGCACGCATTCTCCATACTACCTTTGACAACAGTGAAAACTATTACACACCCTTACAATAAGATAAGAGGCATTGCTTTATTGTAAAGTCCCTTAGATGTCCTCATTGAAGTTCATTCTCTTCATCATCGTGGAATGTAAATGTTGACCCTGAAGTGCAGTCAATTTGTTAACAGTTCAACAGTTTCTCCCAGTAGAGCAAGCAGCTTAGCCTAGCATCCCAACTCTTCCAACCAAGACATATGCCCCCCTGATTTCTTATCTCTGTGTTTAGTGACACAGGAAGTGCATCCGTCTGCGTTATGATTCATTGTTATTGTTAGAGAGGTGACTCCTGCTATGACTCGCTGGCTGTGTGTCTGTGACTAAATGGCTATCCTATCTGCCATAGACAGTATGGCTGCCTCTGGGCTCACCCACACAGACACCAACAGACAGGTGTAATGTGTCTGCTTAACACAGACTGTTTTCGATCTAACAAGTTGTCCTCTGTGCTTAGTTTAGACTCTCTAGTTGCCTGGAAGCGATGCTAAAGTGGGCTCGGTGGAGCGGTAGGAAGAAGGCTCCTCCACTTTTCTCTTTGTGCTCTTGTCTGAGCTTATTATTGATCAAACTTAAAAGCAGGCTAACGGTCTCCTCCTCAGTCTCCTTTGTGTCTGGACTCCTGCCTTTTCTGTATGCTAGATGTGCCTTGGCTACAAAGTGGTACGGTACTAATAAGAACATAGATGCACAGTGGATCTTCCTCTATCCAAACTTGAGACTTCTTGACCTCATGTCCCCCCCGGGTCAATAGCTGTTATTTGAGGCATTTGTCCGTATTATAGCGTCTGTCCTTTTAAAGATAACAGATGAAACTCATTACTGTTGCGATACCAGGGCATTCATGGCATAGTGTTGTGTAATGTTCATAGCAGTGTGTATTCTGTGTTGGGATGTTGATTTTTCATGTCTGCACTTGTTCTCTTAATTCCTTTCTACTTTCAGGTGGGTTTTTTTCTTCTTAAAGTCAGATATCAGTGGCAGAGTCTGGAACAGACTTTGATTCAAGTCTGTGTGCAACGTTTCTTCCTCAAATTCAAAATATTAAGCAAGGAAATACCTCTGCATGCAGGATCCATACAGTTTTGGTCTAGATGACCTTCATCAGAATGTCCCCTAGACAGAAATCTCGATTGTTACCTTCAGCATCTCTGCAAAGCTGGAGCCGTAGACCTTCTACATAATTCAAATGATTACATTTTATATTTTGAACATCAGCTGATTTTCAATCAGGTTTTCAGTCAGAAACGTCTTCATACACTTATCCTAATATACATACTTACCCCTCCGCCAAGGAAGCAATAACAATTTCAGAGGAAATTGGGATGTGCTTGTGGGAATTCTTATCTATAATGAAGTAAGAATAACTGCTTGATTTCATGCACCATAAAGGGACTCGTGCATCAGTGTACAGTTAGTGTGGCCAAGCAATTACAATGCCTGTATGCTTCATCACTCCGAGCTCTCCATTATTAAAATGTCTTCCCTTGTGCGTTTTTTTTACCTAATCACTTCGACCCCCTCCTCTGTAACAATTTACCCCCATTGGTCCTCCTGCCTCTCACACTCGTAAATAGGTCTTTATGCCGGCCTGCCCCTTGGATTAGACGCTTTGCTACAGGAGTTGCTCAATGTACAAAACCTTCCATTGTCTCCTTAGTGACAAATCCAGTTTCCTCGGTGGTGGCTGTTGTTTTTCTTCTCTTATCGAGGCTCTTGGCTGCTTTGTTCTCTCTGCGCTCTCTCTTGCCCTAACCCTAACCCTAACCTTTACCATAACCAACTCGTTCATGTCTCAACCACCTAACCCCTTTAACAAGCGTGTCTTTTTGATACTAAAGCTAAGCCTTTTCTCTCAAGAAATGTAGTGCTGAGGGAACAGTCTGTAGACTTGCAGAGTTGTGAAGACGATGTCCTAATGGTAAGGCTATTGCTTGTTAAGATGGGAAATAGGAAGTGAAATGAGGCTTTGGTGACTGTATGCTGACCAAGAAACATTAGCATATTCTGAAGCATGGGAAACAGCCTCTCAATCTCAAACCCAAGTGGCTTTTCACCTTCCGTTGTATTGAAAATCCTCTAGCTAGTAGTACCAACAGTAGTAAAGCACACCATGTGGATAGTTTGTTCCCTTTTCTCTGCATTACATCAGTAGGGATTCAGTCAGGACAAAATGCTGTGTTGCTTTGTTGCTGTAGATGCTGCACAATGGCAGATGCAAGTAAAAGACACTCCTAGAAAACCCTCTGGTCTTTTCTGGGAGCCAAGCAGAGTGGCATCATCATGACTGATGGAGAGTCTGGGCCTTACATCATAGCCAAACACTAAAGCTGGGCAGAGCTGCTGTGATGATATAATGTATGGTCAGCATTGACCACTGCTAATGGCCACAAAGATACAGCAGGTCTATCAGGGTTCCACTCCATAATGGAGCATAATGGATGCCAGTCAGTGTAAAAACTGCTTTATATCGTCAGCCATCTTAAACACTCTTATCTTTCATGTCTCTTGACCTTAACTTCACCCATGTAATATGATGGCGATTGCTGATACATCAAGGCTGCATTAGATGGAAGTAAGAGCTTTGAGGAAAACAAGCACCAGGCTGGCTGGCCTATTGGACAACTTTCTTTAGGCCCCAGTCATATTCTGGCTAGTGAGGATAATATTTCACTAGGAGAGTTTGACCAGCCATGGACTAGTGGGTTATAACAAAAAAAAAGACCGCTTAAGAGGTTGAACTGTTACGACTTTTTCAGAGATTGGAGACGGAACCATTTCCTGCATGGGTGACATTTTTGTGAGTGATTAGCGATGCGACTGTAATCTTGTTTACAGAAACAGCTTTTTTGTTTTCGCTGGCCTGGATGCTGCTTGAAGCCCCCAGTTTTTCTCTTTCTGACAATGCTTGGGTGAGTCTAGACACCAGTCAGGGCTGTTTGAATGCAGTAGGTTTAGTTTGTGAACTCAGCGTTTCCCTCAATGGACTAGTCAAAAAAGGCCCACCCTGTTGATAAAGAATCGTCTGGAAAAATGGATAATGTTCCACACTCGGTTGCTTCATGCAAGCATGCACATGGGTGAATATCATTGTCCTGAATGTTACTTTTGCTGTTTTGTTTTCACTTGCTAGCTGTAGGCCTATGTATTGTAGTCGTTGCTAATGAGTCAGAAGTTCAGTCATAATCAACATCATTGTCATTGTGTAAATCGCCCTTGGTTGGCTTTTCATAGTCAATACAGACAAATGTGTATCTACATACATCTTGGTGAGTCATGCTTGGATTGGATCTTAAAATATAATACAAAAGAGATCTTAAGGTTTAGATAGGACTTGTTACTCAATTGCCGTGTCAGTCCAAAGTCTACACAGTCATGTATATCAAAGTAATTTGTCAATGAAAAGAGGCAGGAAATATGATCACGTCTTGCCTCCTTCATTTGCTCCACGTTGGGCTCAAACGTATAGATCCTTCTCATGAGGAATGGCGAGTGCAAGTCAGGACAGCAGAGAAAACGGGAGTTTGCCTGTCATCCTCTAACTACCAAAGATTGCTCTCCAGAGGAGTACGCCTGCCTCTTCCCCAGCTTGTGTCGGGAAGGATGTGCTCCGACCTGTAAAAGGAATTGAGTAGGACAGAGGTGATTTGATGGTTCCAAATAAGGGCATTAAGAGTGCCAGTTGTG
>OOFE01022593.1:0-13620 GCA_900323365.1 Monocentris japonica | reverse complement strand
CTGTAGCCCATCTGCTTCAAGGTTCGACGTGTTGTGCGTTCAGAGATGGTATTCTGCATACCTTGGTTGTAACGAGTGGTTATTTGAGTTACTGTTGCCTTTCTATCATCTCGAAACAGTCTGCCCATTCTCCTCTGACCTCTGACATCAACAAGGCATTTTCGTCCACACAACTGCCGCTCACTGGATATTTTCTCTTTTTCGGACCATTCTCTGTAAACCCTAGAGATGGTTGTGCATGAAAATCCCAGTAGATCAGCAGTTTCTGAAATACTCAGACCAGCCCGTCTGGCACCAACATCCATGCCACGTTCAAAGTCACTTAAATCCCCTTTCTTCCCCATTCTGATGCTCGGTTTGAACTTCAGCAAGTTGTCTTGACCACGTCTACATGCCTAAATGCATTGAGTTGCGGCCATGTGATTGGCTGATGAGCTATTTGTGTTAACAAGCAATTGAACAGGTGTACCTAATAAAGTGGCCGGTGAGTGTATATAGGACTGCCAAAAATACAGAAAGTTCCTAATCACAAAACATATAAAACTTGACAGGATGTCAACTAGATAGGCCTATAGCAAGAGGGTACCAGAATAACTAGCTGCAAAATGTTTTTCTCAACATAGTCTGTTTGTGTGTGTGCAAGAGACTTTGACTTATTTATATATTTCCAATAACTCAGATTCAAAAAGCGAAACACAAAGCTCTTGTTTTTCTTTTTATTTAGAATTTCTATTTAAATATAAAACAATGACTAGTGTACGAAATTTGAAGAGACAGACTTTGCCTTGGGTTGTAATAAACAATATTCAAATATATAAGATGATAAAAATCCGTTCATGTTGACACTACTTCTTGTTACAGTATTAAAAAAGTTACCGCCAAGGTAAATATTACCTCATTTGGAATAGGAAACAGAGTTCCTTCCAACATTTGAAAGGGGAGGAAAATGCTCCTCAACAGAGAGAACATTCATATTAGATCACATCATATTAGAATCAACACTTATAAGTATGAAACACAAGGGAGAAAAAGTACTTTTATCTGCATTCATCACCTATTCAACATGTGAAACATTTCTTTGCACAACCCTCGTGGTCCCACAGATGGAGATTTCACAAACGTAATCAATGACGCTGACATTATCCCCTCATCATATACATGCAAAAATATAATATTGCTATTTATACAGTATATTCTTGTGCATTTTTCTCCTTTCTTCAGTCTGCTTCAGTACGTTGTGGAAGAACTGGACTATACAGGACAGCAGTTGTAAGAAAGGAGACAAAGAAATGATTATTATTTTAACATCTAGAATAATTCAAAAACATCCCAGAGTGTCAATAGACACAGCCGGCAAGCCCGCAAAAACATTACATCCTCTCCCACCACTACTTTCACCATGAGGTATAACAATGCACAGGTTGACATAGATGACCAAATTAGTAAGCCCAATATGCAGTCCAGTACACTTGTCCTGGGTTTTAACGTTAAGATAAGAAAAAATACCAAAAAGTTGCCGCGTGGCATTCTGCACCACCAACAACCTGAAAAACCCAGATTTGACACTAGAAAGGCCAAACTTTCTAGGGTTAAAATTCTATTGATTGACCTGAAATAATAAGCTTTATTTATACAGCACTTTCCCAAATCGTGGTTTAACAAAGTGCAGTACATAAAATAAATCAGAAAATTGAAAAAAGTAGTTAAAAACATTACCCAGCCCCACAGTCTACATCAGCTTTAGAAAGGTAGGTGTTTAAACCCAGCCCAAGTCACTGGTTAAAAAAATAGTGTGCTGCCATATAGGAGCCTATAATTTTTCATGTTGGCCTGAGTGTAAATCACTATTAAAACATAACGGTGAGCATGCAGTGAGTTTGACAGTTGTTGGAGAGAAGGCCAAAAGGCCAAAAGGCCAAGTATTTTTTTGATTGCAGTACTTTTATGTTATAAAAGTCAAACCTAGTCTAGCACCACAGGTTTATATGATATATTTACCTTACAGCATGACAACTTAGCCAATATTAAAGGTGCTACATGTAGCATTTTAACATCAATAAATCATTACTGCATTTATTAGCATAATTGCTGTAAACAAACTGAGAAGACTGGTAGCCTCCACCGGCCTCTACATTTTGAACTCAAATTTGCTGTATTGCTTTACGTCACAAAACAGGAAGAGGGCACTGTTCTTCCAGTGCAAATGAAGCTAAAACTTTCAGAATTTCTGGGATGGAGGAAAGATTGAAAGGTCGATTACTTCCAACATGTTTATCCTCTTCAGTAAAGCCAGGACAGGAGGAGGGCGGACAGAAAGCAACAGGGTTTATAGGAAATGTAGTCTTAATCTGGAGAAACACTGACGCTAATAATAACAGTGGGATGAGATAGAGGCTACCAATCGTCTCCAACATGGTCTCAATTGTTTACGGTAATTAGACCTAGGCATCACAATTAATTTGACAACATGTTTAAAAATGCTATACGTAGAACCGTAAAGGAAAAATCTATCCTCAGATACTCTTAAACTATAAGACATCTTCAATCTGTGATGTTCAATGCATCCAGTTATTTTGTGATGAAGTGCTGTAGTTTACATTTTAGTTGTATCCACTTCACCTCAACATCTTGTCTACCTCTACTTTAGTTTTTTAGTGATGTTTACCGTTGATGTTTTAGATCTTTTAAAAAAAAATAAAAAATATCTCCTATCAAACTCCATTGAAGCTGCATTGGATGTCATGCCGTCAGCATTTGGCGAGTTATCCACAGGAATATGAAAAATACACCACCAAACAACAAAATGGACTTACCAATAGCTGTTTTCTAACAGTGTTTTAGGGTGGAGTCTTCCTTTAAAGGCTACTTCTCATAGATTGTGTTCAGTTTATCTATGTGAATGCCTTCTTACTAGGGGATTCAATCAGATAACAGAAATATCATGGAATGGATAATTGGATAATTTGTCTACTCTGTAATTACATGTAGATGGCACTTGAGTCCAGTTCTGTTTGAATTATCAATACAATACTGCCTATCTCTTGGGAGGAACAACTGATTTAACAGCCTGGTCTCACGAAATTTCATGAAATGAGCACGAATGTGTTAAAATGCAAATAATGAGCTCTGTGCATGAAAAGTAAGAGAAATAAATTTCCCCAGCATGAAAGGATTATGTGGAAATTTCTACTGTTTTCAATTTCAGTTTTTCTTATTTTAACAATTGCCTAAGCCTTACCTTAACCTTAAACCTGCACTCTGTAACTTTTTAATGTCAAAACACAAGCGCCTTATCGGTCTAGTTCATGAAGTGGGGCTGCGACAGAGAAGACTGGCCCCTCTCCCTTCATTGAGCTGCTGTAGATTTGCTCCGTTCATCCCAATGAAGTGTTAGAGTCGGTAGGTACACTGGCGGGAAAGTTTTCTCCGAGCACAGGAAGTGACAAACCGAAACTTACGAGCCGAACGCACACAGCTCCGAAACAGCAGTGAGCTAGCGCCTCGGCTAACGCTACAGAAACATAAGGGTAGTGATGTCTTCAAAAATACAAACAGTTACCTCTCGCTGCCACTGGGGGCCGCCAAAGACTAAATTGCGTAAAGTTACATAATGCAGGTTTAACTAAAGTTGTTTTAGTTTCCTAAACCTAACCTTCATCCTAACCGTAACCAAGTTCTTTTACTTGCCTAAACTAAAACTTACTTAGCTAACCTTTTTACACATGAAAAGATTTGTGCTGTTGTCACATAACCCTTTCATGATGGAGGAAATATAATCTTCTCATTTTTCATGTCCGCAACACATAATGTGTTTTAGAGTTTGTGCTCATTTCACATAATTTTGAGAGACTGTGTCGGATTTGATCAGATATCTAGCTAGTTATCACACTTGGATAACACTTTTTTCCTCAGTCCAGTGACTATCAGACATGGATTGTTTCCCCATACTCTACACCGACTGTATCCAAGGACTCAAATGTTTCTTTTCACCATCCCAATATCATTAACCATGACCAAAGACAATAAGACAAACGAGGGAAGAGGTGGGTTTCAGAGAATTGGGATGCAGCCCAATGTGATGGATGGGGAAGTGCTCAGCGCTCTGGTTTTCCAGTTCCTCTCACAGGGTTTCACTCAGCTTGATGGTCACTGCTTTCACCTCGGAGTACTCTGCCAGGGCATACTCACCACTGAGAAACACAAAGACAAGAAACAAGCCATTGGATGATGTGGATTATAGCACAGATAGTGGATGTGAATGAAAGAAGAGTGCAAAGTGATAGTTCTTGGCTCTTACAGCTCTCGACCGTTGCCTGACATCTTGTAACCTCCGAAGGGAGTCTGGGCGTGGAGGGCGTTATAACAGTTTACCCTTCAGAGAGAGAGGCAGAGAGGGCATTAGTCAGCTTCTACTTTTCATTAGCTCTGTTTCCATGCAACTCTTTATACATGATCGTGCTTGAGCAAATAAATTTGGACAGTCAGGTGGTGATACTCAATTTACTCATCAATTGACTATCATGTGTCACAAAAAGTGAACTGAGTTTCAGGTGACACTCAATAGTGTGAAATGTAGTCTGTAGAAAGTCAATGTCTGGGTTAGGGTGAGGATAGTGCTAGACTAATGTCAGGATTAGGGTAAAGATGCAGCAATTACACAAGTGACACTTTGTTGAACATTTACTTTGTTTCCCATAATCAGCACTGGACTAGCCAAATAAAGCGTTACTTAAATGCCATTGTACCACCATATTACAGCAACTGCGATTTATTTATAAAAGCATAGATGGATATCACTGAAAACCCTGTTTTCCCCTGTCTAATTTTAATCACAACCTTCTAATTAGCCAAAACACAATACAATTAGCTTATTTTCAAATTATTTTCAGAATTGGCATTCAGTGTCAATACCCAAAACATTAGGTGTGAAAAACTAACTAAGTTACCCATTCCAAAACCTCCTCTCAATAAGAAAATGGTTTGTCCCAAAAGCATCTGACCTGCACCTGGTTGTTTTTTTGGTCGTAAATTACATTGAATCACATTTTAATTAATTATTTATGTAATGTTTATAAAATTTATTTTTAAAAAATGCCATGTGGTATTGTTTCTAAGTCTCTATGTGGAGTTCAGGCCCAAAACAGCAAAAATGTTTTGAACTGTCATGCAATTTGACAAATTTGTTTCCATCCGTATTTGTCACATAGTGCCCCTTTAACAGTAGGCGTCTGAAAGCAATGAATAGAGGCTTACCAGACAGTGCCGGTCTCCAGGGCTGCAGAGACCGATAGGGCTCGGTCCATACTTCTGGTGAAGACTGCCGCGACCAGGCCATATTCTGAGCTATTTGCCCTCTCTATGGCCTCCTGCTGGCTCTTAAAGCTCAATATGCACTGCACTGGGCCGAAGATCTATGAGGGGAAAGCATTCTGGTGAAGATTGGATGAGCAAGACCAACCTTCTGCCCTGGTCAAATGGATCGAACCATTTGGCCATGCATGTATTTAATTTTTTTTTCCTTAAAATGTCAAACAATGAAACCTATAATTGCAATAGTCATTCTTATACATTCCCTAATTGGGATGATTTCTAGTGAATTTATAAATTTCACATTATAGTGAAATTAAACAATTTTTCATTTGCTGGGAACCCCTGGAACCCCTCAAGGACCCATGGAACCAATTCAAGCCAATGATCTTGTCGAAGGTCTATGGTGTAATTGAGCCGCAACTCCAGGGGGTGTCAGTCTTTACTTCCACACAATTGCTTTCTCCATACTATTACTACCCCTTGTCTGTCTCGAGTTCATTTTTTATGAATGAAGCAAGACACTCACCTCCTCCTTGGCAATGCGCATGTGGTCTTTAACCCCGGAGAAGATGGTAGGTTGGAGGAAAAGGCTTTTCCCCTCCACGGCTACTCCTCCACACTCCAGCCTGGCTCCCTCCTTCTTCCCACTTTCGATCAGAGCCAAGATTTTGTCAAACTGCTGCCGGTCAATCTGGAAGAACCACATATAGACAACATGGACAATTTAATCTCAGTTGTCATGAAGGGGACAAGAAGAACACAACTCCTTCACTCAAGCAAAGCCAAGGAACACTGACAGAATATTAGCCTGCATGTCCTCCATTCAAAACTCGCTACAAATACAAAAGTGTTTGCTATTAAATGTACTTAAGTATAAAAAACAGAAGTGGGTTATTTTCCTTAACTTAATTTTATGTTTTTGCATGGGAAAATGTTTCTTCAAAGCAATATTTCTGCAGAGCAAAGTAACAGCTAATTAAATTTTTTCTAATTTACTATAAAATAAATGAAAGAAAAATACTGAGTAAAATATCAAGATATGCGTAAATATCTTGATATTTTACTCAGTATTTTTCTCAGTCATACTGCACATGTCATATTTTTGCTATATTTTCATATACATATTTTTCATAAGTTTTTTTCTTGGCCTCAGTATGTTCTGCTGTCATTATTTTGCTCAGACAATGCAAAATGAAAAATGGAAAAAGCACACAATGCATAATGTTAAAATGTAAAAGAAATTAACATAATGCTGTTCATTTTTTGACATACTTTTTAACTTTCATACATTTCTATTTAACACGTTTTAATTTTGAAGTTGTCAGTTGCTTTATGTTTAAATATCCAGGCATTTTGCTATACTCTAATTGTGGATGCAACAACCCAATTTCCCCATAGAGATCAGTAAAGTTCCATTACCAAATATTTGATGTAGTAGTAGTAGTGTAGTGGAGTAAACAGTAGGATATCTGCTTTGAAACATGGGAGGTTTCAAAGTCCCCAAAAATAATAAAAAATGATAATTGTAACATACAAGTATTTCAAAAATTGTACTTTAGCGCTGTTGAATGAATGTAGTTGTTACTTCTACTGTATTCTACTACCTGCGGCCCGTGTGATGTCTGTGGTTCCAGTGGGTCTCCTATGACAATGTTCTTGGCGCTTTCTACGCTGCGACGCACAAACTCTTCATAGATGCTTTCCTCCACAAATACACGTGATGCAGCCGTGCAGCACTGACCCTGGTTGTAGAAAGCCCCTTTATTGGTTTCCTCCACAGCCAGCTGCACTGTCGACACACATACAAAAACACTTTGGATTCATACTGATACTTATGTTACTAATACTAGTACTAGTGCTAATGCTAATGCTATTACAAATACTAGAAATGATATTCATGCATACTGTACTTGTGTGGAATCCTATCAAAGTGTCATATTAGAATCAATTCAGGTTAAAGGAAAATTCCACCCTTGGATACTCTTACACTCTCTGTGGTGTTCAGTGCATTCCAGGAGTTATTTTGTGATTAAGAGTTGTAATTTATCTTATTTTTCGGTGTGCGAAAAACTTGCCTCCTCTACTTCTATTTCAGCTAGTGGTTTCCTACATTTCCCAGAATGCCCTTCGACAACCCCCCAGAGAAGGGGCTTGAACTTGTATCTCCAAAACTTTTAAGGAACAAGAGTTTGTTGTTTGACCACTATGCATTTCAGTAGGCTTAGCCAATGGGGTTCTGAAAGGGTTTCATAAGAGCAAAGGCTTGTAGAATTTGTCTCAATCCATAGATGTACCTGCGATGTAATCCTCCAATTGAAGTTAACACACGGAAATCCCCGAAATTGGAAATTTTTGGTGGTCTAGTGTGTCTTGTAGACGGCGAGACAGCGAGCTTTTCGAAAACACTAGACCCGAAAAAGCCATTTTCAAATTTAAACGGGTTAGTGTTGACATAGTCTTAGTCATAGTGTTTCAACTTCACCGTTATGTTCTAGAAACAACTGTTTAATTAAAATTTTGTTTTTGGCCAGGACTTTGTTCAAGTCTTCATTTGTCTATTTCAAGCAGAATTATTGGAGTTAAAACAAAAACCCAACTTAAAGCTGACCACTGTCCACATCATTATTCACAAGTGACCAGATCAGATTTGACAGTATCATCATTTGCTGTCATTATGACATTGGTTGTCATGTCATCTCTATACTGACATCACGTTACAAGATTTACGGTTACAATTAAAAGTTCCTCAAACTTTCAGAAATTCAAGCCGTCTCTCCCTGCCACTTGGGGCCGTCAAAGTGTGAAGTTGCAATGTCCTGCTTTAAGAAAATCTATTACAGATCATATCGCAACTCCAGTATCTGTCAAAATAATCACCATATAATATTTTGTGTGCATATCTGATGGTCGTGTCCGTGAAAAGTAAAAGTAAAGGTAATCTAACTCTCCCCTCCCTCGTTCTCTCTCAAACACACACACACACACACACAAAATCTCCTTTGTTGCATCTGCATTGTAGCTTTAGAGAGACAGAAAGCAAACCACATCACTTACAGTCTGAGTCTGCAAACACAATGCATGGGTTCTTCCCTCCCAGCTCCAGGGTCACTCTTTTCAGATTACTTTTGGCTGCTGCCTCTTTGATCAGCTGGCCAACCTGTGGATCACAAGGGAGGAAGTCATGCATCAATGTGTCATGAGTCATACTCAGAAAAAAATTGTTTTGCATATCTCTAATAACAAGACAAAAGAGATCAGTATGGATGTGGATGTGAATGTTTGGCAATATGGCATCATTGTGACACAGGGCTGGGAGGTAGGTTGTATTTGAAGGTAGATATGGATTTTCATAAAGGTATGGATTTTTACAATGCTGTTGGCAATTGTATTTTATTGTTGTTTTTTACATTTACATGTGTCAAAATGCATCAGAAGATGAATGTGGCCAATTGACCACTTTTTAAAACAGTTTGTGTTCCTGATAAAAATGATGGAAGTCCTTTTATATAGATATAGATATTAAATTTTTAATCACAGTATAAAAGAGTAAACAGTACTTATCATGTAGTTTTCATAAAGCAGAATCTCAAAGAACAAAAATATACATATAAAACTATATACAGTACAGTCAAAAAGAAGAACACGTTACGTTGCCAGACCGAAAGTATTTACATTTAGCTGACACTCTTATCAAGAGTGAGTCTTGTTAAAGGACACTTTGACAGGGCACATGGCTGTTGCTGGCCCTCTGGTTACAGGGACACACCAAGTTTTTGGTAGATTGTCCCACTGGTCAATTTCCCCATTAAGGGCTGAGAAAAAAGACACCAAAATCATGTGTTCCTGGTAGATCGTTGGCTTCGGGGCTCCATGCTACCACTTTAGCATACACCATGTTGAGTGATAGTAGGCTCCATGCTAACACTGTAGCATACACTATGTTGAGTGATAGTAGGCTCCATGCTAACACTTCAGCAAATACTGCATTGAGTGATAGCAAGCCACTAGCATCTCAAAAGTGAGAAAATGGGAACTTGTAGCAGCTCTAAAGCTAAATGGTGAGTTATTTAAAATTGGAAAAAATTTAACGTGTTTTGGGGGAGAATGTGTACAGCTAAAAATCACTGTGCAACAGACAAATAGATGGTTGCTTACCTGAAATAGTTCCAAAAATAAACCCAGATTGAGTTGACTTGCTATTTCATCAGAATTAATTTACAATAAAAAAACACTAACAGCTTATAACTAATAGGTCAGTCTTTTTTATTTTGGGTAATGTGAGTCTACTATCACTCAACATAAGTGTATGCTAAAGTGTTAGCACAGAGCCTACTATCACTCAACATAGTGTATGCAAAGGTGTTAGCACGGAGCCTACTATCACTCAATGTAGTGTATGCTAAAGTGTTAGCACGGAGCCTGCTATCACTCAACGTAGTGTATGCTAAAGTGTTAGCACGGAGCCTACTATCACTCAACACAGTGTCTATCTTTTGTTTATTTGTCAAAATACTGATCCTGGAGCAGAAGTACATAGTCATACAAACACATACCTCTGTAGAGCCAGTGAAAGCCACTTTGTCAATGTCCATATGGTTGGCGATGGCTGCTCCAGCTGAGGGACCGAACCCTGGAACGATGTTTACAACTCCGGGGGGGAAACCCGCCTGACATGGCAACCCACCAGGTATGTTAGTGCAGGGCCTCTCAAGTTATTTAATGTCACAGACCTCCAAATAGACATATATTAGACTATAAAACCCCATTTGATAAGATTTAGTCCCAGGGATCCCCCTGGAACCCCATGAAGGACCCCTGGGGATCCCCAAACCCCATTTTGGGAACCACTATGTTAGTGATTAGGACCAGAGAGTGGCTCCTTGCTGGGAATAATCATTACCAAAGCATGATAAAAGGGAAGCAGTCTAATCACATAAGAACTGGGGATTTTCTATAGGAATAAAAGCCCAGAATGTTTTCAAGCACTGGGCTGTCAGTAGTTTAGAGTCTCAATGTCCCTCAAGCCCACGGCTTAGATCACTCCCACTGTACATGCTGAGCCTAACGTCGGACCTCTTTGATGAGCGATCCAACGTGGAGGGCTGTGAGGGGGGTCTGCTCTGCCGGCTTGATGACCACAGTGTTTCCACAGCTCAGGGCCGGTGCTATCTTCCATGTGAACATCAGCAGGGGAAAGTTCCACTAGTGCAGAAAAGAATACAGCATCGTGAACACAAGTTAACAGATACCATAAAAAAAACCCTGCACATAAACAAATGCCTCTCTGAAAATATAATTGCCTTTTGTTATATTGGTAGTTGCTTGGCTGGAGGTCATAGTTTCCCACTTTTTTAATTTAATTCTTTTAACTACGTCACTACGTATAACCATATGAGTCAAAGCAGAACATACACATTAACATTACAGAACAAAATCCACTTCATCGCTCGGATGCTGGCCTGGAGAGATTATTTAATTTGCTCTGGTTTCTCATATTAGATAACAAAACGTGCTCTAAATCGTCAGAACTGGAGACGATTCAAAGTAAACAATCTTTTCCAGTTGCTTCTTCCATGTTGGAATCAAACGAACAAATAATTGGCCACTCAAACCCAAATTAGACAGCAATACATGTGAGTGCTGCATGTTTATTGTTTAGGCATTGTTAACTTTTACAGCACTTTGGAAACAGTCGCCGCCATTAAGGGAGTTTGGGCTTGCGAGTCGGGAGAAAGGTTTCCTGTTTTCCTTTGACAATGACTCATGCTGTGTGTGTGCCAGTAGTACTTTTAGTAATTACACAACGTCCTTCAGTATAAATTTCACTTTTATGATATAATCTCCCATGTCAAACAACAGCCGTTTTGTTCCTTTGTTGCCAAAGCAACATTAGAGGATATAGGCTTATGCTCAAAGATAAAAACTGAATGGCTGCATTCTGTCAAGATGTAGAAATTATACTCTCGCGTCTGTCTGGATCGTCTATGACAAAGTGCAACACAATACTGTGAAAAACCAAACACTGCCCCACCCTAAATCTGATGAAGTTATTATCAAAAGGGGGGGAAAAAAAGAAAAACACGTATATTCCAATGAGTGAAAGCAAATCCAAGCAGTGCAGGACTGTATCGGTGTGTTCCTGTAAGAATACCCCTGGAGGGACTAGGAGAGGAGGTCTTGTTTAGGGAGGGCAAAGATTAAGATAAGGTTTCTGGTACATTTACCATGGTTTCATTTCAACCTCGCATCCAGACTTTCAAATTAAGTACAGTTTGCCTTGCTAGCGCTACACATTTATGATCAATGTTTCTCTTGAACGTTTAGTCTCCCAGTCTTCAATGGTTCCAATTAAGCTTGAATGTGGTTCCCAGAAAGCTGGTTGCTAGAGTAAATGATGGCGCCATTCGGATTGAAAACCACTTGCATTTAAGAATCTTATCGCAATTAAGGCTGATACCATACCTAAAATGCATGTGCGATGAGTATTAACCAAATTGTAGTTATATGCCAGACCACAGCTGAGCATTATACCATAGCAGCGTACAACGACCTATCAAAGTTTGGCACTAACGCCCAGATAACGCTGTCTTGGATCCTATTTCCTGAGGTTATAAATTATATATTGTGCAATGCTTTGTGTTCTTTACGCTTATTAAGAACAGATTGCATTACAGCAAAAATTCTTAGACATCCTGGAAAGAATACCTTTCACTGGATTTCCTCAACAAAATAATTATACACACACAGTCCTACAAACAGCAATGTGATGTTTTAAAAAAAAGAAAATCTATTTTTGTTCCCCAAGTGTGTGTGTTTAATTTTCTCTGAACATTAAGTGCTTTTCACACCATGCCAAAGTCATATGAATTATTATTATACATTATTACTCATAAATTAAAAACAGATCCACTTTTTACTTACTGGAATGATGGCTCCGCACACGCCAATGGGCTCGTGTTTGGTGAAACACATGAAGCTTTCATCTGTGAAAAGGAGCAACAGCACGATCAGTTTTATCTATTGTACTGTACCTGTAGGTTTGTGCCTGTGCACTGTGCTCACAGCTCGTGCATTTTTTTTTATTGTTTATACACGTTTGCCTCTTTTTTTTTTCTACAGCTTTTGGCTACTGGTATGAAATGGGTGTAACTTTTAGGTTGACTGAGGTTAAATGTATAACTAATTCAGTATGTTCACCTTTTTTCACCTTTGTTTCTATATTCTGGGACACTCAACTATTTACATTACATTACAGTCATTTAGCAGACGCTTTTATCCAAAGTGACTTACAATAAGTGCATTCAATGTAGGTAGGCACGAAAACTACTAGTCACCAGAAATTGTAAGTGCATTTCCTTAGGAAACAAGCATCTAAGAGCAGAACCAGTTAAAAGTGCAATAAGTTAGCTACCTACTTTTATTTAAACAAATAAGACAAATAAGTGAAGCAAATAAACAAGGGCTAAGACAAATAAGTGAAGCATATAAGCATATAAGCAAGTGCTAAGACAAGTGAAACAAATAAGCTAAGTGCTAAGAGGAAGGGTCAGGGTAGTGTTTCTTGAAGAGAAAGTATATTTGCCTACACTTTATAAGTGAACAATGTGACCCTTAACCTTTTTTGGAAAGGATGGAGCAATTAAAATCTCCCCTTTCCTCCTCTCTACACCCTTCTTTTTTTTTTTTTTTTTTAAAAAAGGTTTTAAATCATTTCTATTTCTCTCCTTAGCATCACATCATGTCAACAACCACCTCCATGGTAATCACTAAAACAACTGGAAGACACCAACAACAACGACATTGGGCTTTAATTTAAAAGAAAATGATGGCAGAAATGATGCAGTTTGATTGATTGCATATTTTTTAGAATTGATCAATACTACACTGTTTGCCATCCACACAAGTATGCACAGATGTATTATTAGTATCAGTAGCAGCAACAGTAGTAATAGTAACAGTAGTAGTAGTAGGGTACTGTGAAGCCCTTTTCAGACTGTAACTGATAAAGGGCTATACAAATAAAATGTGATTTGATTTGATTAGTAGTAGTAGTAGTAGTAGTAGTAGTAGTAGATAGTAGAAGTAGTAGTAGCAGTAGCAGTAGTAGTAGTAGAAATAGTAGTAGCAGTAGTAGCAGTAGTAGAAGTAGTAATAGTAGTAGTAGTTGTAGTAGTAGTAATAGTAGTAGTTGTTGTAGTAGTAGCGGCAGTAGTAGTAGTAGCAGTAGTAGTAGTAATAATAGTAAGTAGTACTCGAAGTAATAGTCGTAGTAGTAGCAGTAGTAGGGGTAGTAGTAGTGGTAGTAATAGT
>OOFE01022589.1:0-13357 GCA_900323365.1 Monocentris japonica | reverse complement strand
TGTTCCTCAAACCATTCCTGAACAATTTTTGCAGTGTGGCAGTGAGCATTATCCTGCTGAAAGAGGCCACTGCCATCAGGGAATACCGTTGCCATGAAGGGGTGTACTTGGTCTGCAACGTTTAGGTAGGTGGTACGTGTCAAAGTGACATCCACATGAATGCCGGGACGCAAGGTTTCCCAGCAGAACATTGCCCAGAGCATCACACTGCCTGCACCAGCTTGCCTTCTTCCCATAATGCATCCTGGTGCCATCTCTTCCCCAGGTAAACGACGCACACTCACCCGGCCGTCCACATGATGTATAAGAAAATGTGATTCATCAGTCAGGCCACCTTCTTCCATTGTTCCATGGCCCAGTTCTGACGCTCAAGTGCCCATTGTAGGTGCTTTCGGCAGTGGACGGGGTCAACATGGGCACTCTGACCGGTCTGTGGCTACGCAGCCCCATACGAAGCAAGCTGCAATGCACTGTGTGTTCTGACACCTTTCTATCATAGCCAGCATTAACTTTTTCAGCAATTTGTGCTACAGCAGCTCTTCTGTGGGATCAGATGGGCTAGCGTTCGCTCCCCATGCGCATCAATGAGCCTTGGGCGCCAGTTCACCGGTTGTCCTTCCTCGGACCACTTTTGGTGGGTACTAACCACTGCATACCGGGAACACCCCACAAGACCTGCCGTTTTGGAGATGCTCTGACCCAGTCGTCTAGCCATCACAATTTGGCCCTTGTCAAAGTTGCTCAGATCCTTACACTTGCCCATTTTTCCTACTTCCAACACATCAACTTCAAGAACTGACTGTTCAGTTGCTTCCCAATATATCCCACCCCTTGACAGGTGACATTGTAACAAGATAATCAATGTTAGTCACTTCACCTGTCAGTGGTTTTAATGTTGTGGCTGATTGGTGTATATGTTTCTATATGTATAAAAGTGGACAAATCTGAAATTAATTTATTTTCAACCAACAAAAATGTAAAGAAATATCTTCTGCTGGTGTGATGTGATTGCAAGTCATTGGTGGTAATTAACAAGTCACAGCCAAGGAAAAACATTATTTTACATTATTTTCAAAAGGTATGTACATTTATTTGAGGAGAGAGTTGGACAGAGGGGGATACAGTACAATATTGTCAACCTGCCAAAGGACATTTGAGGCACTTAGCATAAGGAAATATTCAGTAAAGACAGACTACAACAGCATGTTTGACAGGAATAGTATGAATGTTGTTGAGCAAGTATTTGAGAGGGTTGAAACCTACAGTAGATGTGGAAGAGTGGGGAATCATCACCACACCTTCTGAAGGGGCACTTCAGCAGGGGGATGCTGGAGCAGATTTATGTAGTTTGATTAACTTCAAATGGGTTTCCTTGACAAATAGGACTAATATTTGTTTGCTGTTAACTTTTACATCATACAACTGACATAATGGTGCACTGGAGGAAACAAGCTTATGTAGTAGCGATTCATTGTATGATACTTTAAAAAGGGTTTCATAGTGGTTTCTAGTAATCACAGTGCAACAGAATTTATACGATTAAAATTCCCCATCATCAGCATTGTTTTTTTATGTTAAGCCCACATGGTTCTTTGGCCTGAGAGAAGTCAAAGGGCGTTTTCACTCTTGGTCCACTTCAGCCATTCAAGTGAACTCATATCAATTAGTCAGCATTTTTGGGAGTCCTGCAAACAAACATAAGCCACTCTATAACAAAGCAAACTTAAGACTTCCATCTGTTTGCTTTTGCATCCACTTGGCTGTGATCCTCATTTGTCCATTGTCAATAGCAAGCTGTCCCAGAAATTATTGGTAAAATTATTGCATATATATTGAATCTTCAATCATTGTCTTGGAAAAACACCTTAGGGTCTTCTAAATTCACTGTGTTGAGTAGACTAACACGGCTGTCTTGTTAGCTAGTGTTTAAAAGACTAGTATTTGGAAACAGTGCATAATTGAGCAGATTCATCAGATTGAGCCTATGACAAGCCTGATCAAATTCAATAATGGGTAATTTGTTTTGTCCTTACAATGTCGATATTATTACCGTTTAACGTTATGAAGCAGAAATTAGAGTTTAGTTTCAAAAATAAGAAATCCACCATTTGAAATCAAATCTTCAAAATCAAGTCACTATGGATTGTTACGTAATACGTATGTAATATAGATATGTAATATAGCCTGTTGTATTTTGGAAATATTTATACATACAAATATTAATAATTTGTATATAATTATTCATATTATATACAAATTAAGTTATTAATTGAACAAAATGTCTCATACTCCTACAAAATGATTGGCCGCGAAAATTAAACCAAATAACTGGTAATTCTTAAAGGATAGTAGGTAACTTTAGTCCTTGGTTGACAAAATGACAAGACTTTTAGATAGTGGATTCTCATGATTTAAGAGATATTTAATGAGGAACTACAGTTCATGAATGCTTTTTGGGTTTTTTTGCTATTTACTGTAGAGTAGTTTGGAATGGAACTCTGCAATTGCAATTTTTAACAGCAATGAAGGGACTCACTTGTAAAGAAAAGTGTGAACGTAAGGAAGACTGAGATCTAATTACAGCTGAAATGGACTAGAAAGATATTTTATGTCCTCATAATGATATTTTAAATATATAATAATATCAAAGATATTTTATGTCCTCTTTTTCGGAAGAAAAAGATTATGACCACTACATTATGACCACACAGAGGACAGTTTTTGTTTTCTCCTAGCCTGTTTTAAGAGGACTAGTTTAGTTAAAAGTTAAAAGCTTTAAAAGGGGCATGTGAAACTATGTGAAAGCACCCTGTGACCCAAATGAAAGTCAAATGTATTGTTTGGTTCACTGGTATTAGCCATACAAATATCAGCAAAATGTAGCTAATAATAATGCTACACTATTGAGAGCCCTAGGGGGAAAATACCATTTTGGGCTAAATCCTCAGAATAGCATGCACTGTTGTTGACTGGAGCTGTTGATAATCATTAAAAGTAACATTTTCCAACTGTCCATATTCCTTCTTAACAAAGTAAGGGCACAAAAGTCTCTTTCTTTGCAGAAGATAGTGTTTCAATTATTGGAGGTTAGCAGTTTTGGAACATCCTGAAGTCTAAAAGCATTAGCATGGCTTGTATTGTTCAGTAACTTTTGCATATTGAATAGAATACAACATTCTTTTCCATGGGTAGAGAGCTTCATGTAATACAATCATCTAAAAACCCACAAAGAAAATACAAAGTCCATACCTTGTTGTCATTAATGCATTTTCAAAATAAAAAGAAACCTCTTATTTCAAATCTAACATAAAAATAATATGTATTTACAGCAGAAACTGGACTTTGTTCTTGATTTCAATGAGCATTTTTAACAGTACAACATTAATGCAATAAAAGATGAGGCTTGATGCAGAGCCTTAACATACCACAGGGAGCTATCAACATTATCATATTAGGTTAAATGTGGGGAAAATGGTAAATGTATACATTTTCCAAGATGAATCTGGTAAATGTGTACATTGCCCGATTAATGTGAGTGGAAAACTGTCGTACTGATATGAAAAGTGGTCCAAAAAGTTGTGGGTACAATGAACCACATGGCTAGAACACCTCTTCGCATCAGCTTCTGTAGTAGCAGAAATGCGATCAGCAGGACAAGCAAGGACTGAGAGAGCCTTGCACTACTGTGACTAGTATTTCCCACTCACATTAACTGGGAAAAGTAAACATTTACCAGGTTTCCCTTGGGAAATGTGTACATTTACCATTTTCCCCACATATATTGTCGCAATCAAATATATACTTTAGGGTTCCTAAGCCTAAAATGTATGCAGAACATGAAAAAGAGTGTGGAGTAATTATCAAACAACCTCTGAAAGTATTTTGACAGGAATCACTGAAAAATCTGATATTGACAAGTGAGTTTGTTTGTTTATCCTTGAACCCAGTGCAGTTTAAAATTTATCAATGGAATGAGAAAGCAAATCTGGATTCGCATGATCCATGACAGAACATGAGCACATAGCCTGAGCTTCTTTACTATTGAGGATCATTTTGCATGGCAACTGCACAGGGCTTACAATGGCCTCAGCTGTGTAAGTATTGATTGTGAGCCATGAACCATGCTTGTTTGACAAATACTGTAGTTTTTCTTTTCTGCACAAGTGTTCTCTAAAGAATATTGAGATATTCTTTAGCACCAGCTTCATTGCACCACTTGGCAGACTAAAGAGTTACCCAAAACTTTTTCAGCTCTCGCTATGAGAATGCATGCTACAAGTCGACAAAATCCTAACAAGAAAGCTATGGTGACTTCAAATGACACAAAAAAAATTAAAGGGTAGAATTAAATTGAATTAAACTTCAAAGAAAAAAGAGTCACTTGGACCATTTTTTTTTCATCACAAGCACAAAAAAGTATTTAAGTCTAACAGCTTTAGAATTAAGCTACACAAATAGTTTCCTGTCCTCTTGCGCATGACAGAGGAATAAAATATACAAAATGTCCCTTAAGATCTATTCTTTTTAAAATTTAATAGCAAAAATTGACTTTTTTCAAACCAGATTAGTTGAATCATAGAATATGAAATCACCTGAGTAATTTAGTACAACTATGCATACAGCCTTTACTGATATTGTCCCCCTTTGTCAAATAGTGCTCTCTTATTACAGTGTGCACCGTTTTCACAGTTGAATTTGACCTGTACATGCATGACTTAAAAATCATACGTGTAGTACATAAGTTACCAGAATATGTACATATGAAAAGATAAACTGTGTAATTTGAGAATATGTATTTACAGGAATAGAAATTACTGCAAGAATAAAAGTATAATGTAAAGTCATTTAAAAATATACATTAACCTATTCATCCGTTCAACCTCAAAAGGACGGTATATCAGCCCAGCCAGAGGTGGTGGAAAACTACTTATTCAGAACAACTTATTCCAATCTCTAGTTGCCTCCATGAGATGTCGCTGACCATGGCCAATCCAATCTTCTTGGCTGTTGAAGAGTCGACCACAAAACCAGCAGTCAAACACCGAGGGCTGTTCTGCACAAGTTGATAAAGCTTTCACTACCTCATACTTTTTCTTGTTTTTTTTCCTTAACTTCAGTTTCAGAAGGAAACGCTCACGGACAGAACTCTGCACTGGCCGAGGTCTCAGATCATTGCTTTGAGACAAAGGACCTTTGGTCAAGGGCTTCTTTCCTAGAACCCCAGTCTGGTTAAGCTCAGAGAGTGCTTGGACTGTCTTTCGAGAAAGCGATACCCTAGTAACAGCACCTTTGTACCTGTTAACGGACTTCATGATATTGGCCACTTCTGGAATATCAGCATCTGGATGGTTTAGCACCACTACAGGTTGGTATCTACGAGGGCACTTGACCTGCTGTAGAGAACTGAATGGAGAAAGCCTCAGTGTCCTTTCAACTTCTTTGGCGACAGGTTGCCATAGAACAGTAGTCTCTTTTTCAGTCAATGTTCTACTTGTGAGTCTCCTAGCTTTATGCACAGACAATGGAAGCTCATCAAACAATGGTTTTCTCCGCCTTTTCCTTTGGCTTGGTGGCCGAATTGGCCTCGGTGCTAAGATAAGCTTCTCTCCCTTGTGTGCTTTTACCTTAACTTTTACATTAGGCTGGGAGGGTAAAAGACAGGACATTTTGACATGTTTCTGAGCAGCATTTTGTATGGGGATCAGCTTCTTCACTCCAGCAGAAGCATTTACATTAGCTTTGTTTGATGACACCAAAAAACACTGGGTCTGTGGTCTAGTGGCCAGAAACAAAGGCTGATTGGCTGAGGTGGGAGCAACACTGGTAAGAAGCCCGCTAGTAGGAGTGACTATCTTAAACACAACTTTATTTCCAGTACTTTCACTGGTTTGGCTACATTGAGTCACAATTTTTCCTTCAGAATTATTCAGAAGTATGCCTGATTTGGCTGGGGAAATGTACCTAACCAGGAAGGCTTGACGCCCAGTCTGCAAAGTGGTGGATTTGTCTGCAGAGTTCACAGGCATAGCCAGGACTGGTCGTGAACTGAGTGGTACCTGTGAGCTTGCCAATTTCAAGCCAGAATTACTGGGGGCCTGAACAATTGGAAGTGACCTCTGCACCAGGTAGCAAGTTTGCTGTGTTTTCACAGTCTTGTCCATAGGAGTGCAATGTGCTGTGCTTGAAAAGAGAACAGGACCCTTAAAACCTGTGCTGTTGATAAGGTAGTGGTTTGAGGTGGTGCCAGCACCTGGCTGAACAGCAGATAGAAGTGTTGCCCCTTTTTCACAAGCCCCTGCCACTGGTGTTGACCCACCTATCCTTCCACTGTTTGGAGTGAGAGCTAGGCCAGTTGGGTTACTTGATCTTTCAAATCCTGGCTTCATGTATGATACATTGATCTGAGGATTAGTGGAATTGGTTATCAGTTTGAAACCTGCATTCCCCTTAAGTTGCACTGGCATGGCATATCGATTCTCAGTAGTCTGCAAGAGCATTTGCTGCTTACCCTCTGGCATTTGAAGAATTCGTAGAGTTGTCTTTGTTGGCCTTACAGAATCATTGCTTGCAGATGAAGATCCTATTCTTTCTTTATTAAGCTGCTGGGTAATGATGGCATCTGAATGTTCTTCCACAATACGGCCCAAGGAAGCTGAACTACTCTTGCTCTCTGGCTGTTTTTTAGATATAGGAATGTTCTCCTCCTCAATTTTGATAATATTGAAGTCTTTGAGTACTGATTCAGGATTTTCATCCTCAGTGGGAGGATCTTCGACACTAGCTATACATTCGTCAACCTCAATGTCACTATCTGACACTTTTTCCATGTCTTCCCCATGGGCACACTGATTAGCTTCTTCTCCAGTTGTGGCATCTCCATTTCTGCCTTCTGTGAATGGTTGCGGAGACTCCGCCAATGTCAAGCTAAACTGTGATGATTCTTCACCACAAACACTATCTCTGTCTGTTGAAATGTCAGACAGATTGTCAAAAGCTTGGGTAGTGTTAGGTGAAATGCTGAAGGTTTCCTTGGAATAATTATGAAAACTAAATACTTCTTGGTTTGGTGAATTCTGTGTGTAGTTGTCTGTGTACATGGCTGTTTCTCTGTGGTTACTGGAAGTGGCTGACAGTGATTCTGGTTGTGGAACTAGAGTTGTTGATTTTGTATTCTGCTGAGGATTTTCACAGGGTTGATTTTTATCCACTGCAGAATGAGGTTTCATCTCCTTGACAACTCTATCAGCCTTTTCTGGAGTATTTTGAGGAGACTGATCATCATTTGCCATGGTGTTACAGGAAGCGTTACCTTTTTGTTTGGCAATGAGGATGTCAGCTACTATATCCCTTGTTGCAAGCTGGTCTGCAGCCCCATAACTCTTACCAGTTTCGGGGGAGACTGGTTTGGGAAGCAACATTTCTTGAGCCAATTTTGAGAACAATGATACATCAGTGACCTTGTCAGTTGTTGATACTGGAGAAAAAGTGTTACTGATTTTATAATCAAAATGGGTAGGTAGATCAGTGTTAAAAGTTGCAAGCGTCCTTTTCTCTGAATAGGTTGATAGATTAGGGTGACTTAGCTCACCCACATGATCAGACTGTTTTACTATGGGATACATTGTATCTTCAAAAGTTGAAAACCTGTCTTTTGAAAGTTTGGCTTGTTCTCCAACTTCATCTTTATGCAGTGTGGGATAAAAGTTGCTAAGAGAGGTTTCTTCCTCTTCTACCTTTACTTTTACTGCCAAAATATCATCTCGGCCCGTCTGCATGCTAGAGCCACTTCTTTGGGAAACCGAGCAAGGGGATGTCGAACAGTTAATCTCATCCCCATTCTCTGCAGAGTCTTTACTTTCATCAAATGTGCAATCTGATGCTGCAGAGCTCAAGTCTTCAGTCGAAGAAAGATTTTGAGTGGATGACTCTAGTTTTGTTGTTGGTATGACTTTCAGAACTAAATGCTTTTTGCCATCAACGATCTTGAAGCCCATCACTTTAGTTGTACAGTTGGGAGGAAGAGAGATTTTATTCTTGACCATGAGAACAGTCAGTCCATTGGGGGTGGTGTGACTTGCAGTGTCAGACCCTGAAGAGTTGTCACATTCCTGTGACATTAATGGTAAAGATGGTGCTGCCAGAGAGATAAACTGTTCTTTGTTATATGAGCTTTTGCTCCAATTTTTGCTGTCCTTTTTTACTACTGTCCTATCAACAAACTGTTGAGTTTCCTCCAGGGATCTCTCTTGTTTAAAAAACTTGCCATTTTTATTTGGTAAACTCCCAGGAAGTTTTGACATCCATTGAGAATCCATTGTTTCTCCACTGAAAGAGGGGCTTTTCTTCAGCAAAAGTTTTAAACCTGCAGATGAATTTGCTTGAGAGCTGTTGTTGTCCTCTATAGCTCTCCATAAACTTTTCCTCTCAGTGTCCTCGCTATGTACAGCTACCATGTGTTTTGTAAGGTACTCGCTCCTTGCTGCACCATATCCACAGATCTGACAAGTGAAGGGGAAGGTACCAGAGTGTGCTTTCATGTGCTTCTGGTATTCCTCTTGGTTCAAGCTAACATGTCGGCATTTTGGACATTTGAAACAACTCTTATTATGATGATGGATGTGCTGGACAAATGTACCTGCATCCACTGTTGTAAACTCACATTGTTCACAGTGAAAGTGTCCATTTAGACTGTGACACAAGATGTAATGCCTGGTAAGTAAAAGCAGAGAGTACTGAACATCATCATTGCAGATCTCACATGTAACCAGCGTATTCCTGTGCCCAATCCGATGGCGTTGAAGAGCAGGGAATTCATTCGTGACAAAGCCACATAGATCACAAGGGTATGTAGGAAGGGTCCCTTTGTGGGCCCATTGAAAATGTTTTAGGAGGTCATTGGGGCTGTATGTGAAATCATCTTTACACACCGAACAGCCAAAGCTGAGAATCTTCCCAGAGAAAACAGCCCCCTGTTGAATTTTACAAGGGGATTTCTTGAATGTTTTTTTTTCTGTCTCGGTGGGACTCCCAGATTGCTCAACAGAACATTCTTCAGGATCACAGAAGAGTGACCCATTAGACTGATCAGTCACATCTTTGAAATGCTTATACACAAAGTCTTTTATCTCTTCTTTTTCATCCTCTATGTTTGTGACATTGCCATTTTTGGCAGAATCATTGGGTGGTGCAATGTCTTCTTCCATAGTTGTAACTCTGTAAGACAAGAAATGCATATTCTATAAATACAGGCAGACATTTTGGAGGAAGCAAAACATGTACAAATGTGGCCTATATTTAGTCAAAAACTAATATTCAGTTGAGTTAGCATGCCATTGTTGAAATCACCACAAATTCAATGAATAAGATATGTGTTAGTATATGTGTATAGAAATGGGTGTTGCCAATTACAAGTGATTTTTGATATGTTCATTTAGGTAACATACCTCAACATATATAAGCAACATGTAAGTTTACAATCATCAATACTTGGGCAGCAGCAGAGAAAAGGACATAGATAAGAATATGGGTGTTTTTACATGTAGTTCTCAAATGAATCCTTTTTTGAACATGACAAAATAAGATTTGGAACTAGTCCATTTTTATAATTATTCTATTTATATAATTTCAATACAAACGTTAACAGAATCATTTTCAATAATGCAAGCCTGCTGTGCATTCAATAATATTTGGTTCACAGAATAAAGCACAGTAAATAATTTGGTCTCCTCCTCAGACTGTTTGTTTTTTGGAGCGGGCAGATAGAGGAAATTTGTAGTCGTTGTATGAGGAGCACAGAGGGACAAAAATATTATGAAAAATGCAAAGCGAACTACAAAACAAACGAACCGCTCTCAGACTGCCTGCCGAGATGGTCTCAGTTTGGCAAATATTGGCAAACCACTCTGAGTTCACTATAAGTGGCTGAATCGTGGTGTGAAAACACAAATATGTGGCAGTAAAGATAATACAACATGCAATTACAACTGTACATAATGAAAATAATACAGCAAATAATAAAGATACAACAGGGCTCCAGAAAGTGGCCATTTGGTGACTTTTTCTCAATAGTACCACTGAATATTTTCTTTGGTCGCACCAGTGTCACCTAAAAGCACAGCCAAGTCATTCATAATTTCCCTTAATACAAAAATCTCAAAGCATAAGCTGTATTCACAACTTCCAAACTTGGAACCAGGAGCTTCTGAGGAGCAGTTTAAGGCAGCATAAGTGAGACAGCTGTGTAGGTGTCTACAGTAGCCTATGTCCAGTAGCTATTCATTTCGTTTGAATATTTGAGTTTTTTCCCCCTGAATCAGTGCATGTACATATTCACCTGTTGATGACACACAAACTAACGCAGTATGTAATAACAAAGCCCTATTTAAGAGGTCAGCATTGTCAGACAGATAGTACATAGGTCACCAATGTAAAACCATCAATTACTCAACATTTACAGTTGGCCCATTGCCTACATTGTTTCCCTATTAACAGTCAATTTGTTTGGTGGTCTGTGAAAGAAGTTCTTCATAAGGCAGGCCAACTCTTAGTTTTAGTTGCCTGGGATAGAGCTTTTGGTTAAAAATGAATGAGAATTCATTTCAAGATCTGTTTTCATTTTTTCAGCACTGAATAGTGGCAAAACAAAATCTGCTACAGATGATTTGAATGGAGCTCCTTAAGATAGCCTACATCATTAGTGATTACATTTACCCAACTGATACAGCACAAATGGCACAGTCTAGATTCAACAACATTTTAACAAGCAACATGGTCTCCAGGCCAAAACATTTGTGGCGGCAAATTATCAGCTGGTGCCACCAGTTGAAAATGTTGGTGGCAGAAAATGCTGATGCTGTCAAATTATCAGCTGATGCCATAGACATTTTGTGCCGGAGGCTAAAGGTGTGTCATTGTTGCATCAGCTCAGTCTTTTCTTGTAGAGTAGCACAATGTTATCAGTTACTGATATTCCCTATCACTCCTGACCAAAGCTCTCTGCTTTGGTCATTTCATTCTTTCCCTTAGTTTAGTACTTTTCAATGCTTATCTGAGTGAATGCACGGGAGAAAAGATTTATTGATTTCGATCAATTTCTAAACATCAACCAACTTTTTTTGTGGCAGCCGTGCCAATATTGTGGCGGTGCAGCACAGATGAGTCTATGCATGGGAAACACTGCATCTTGTTTGCCAGCAACCTCATTATTAGGGTATTTTTCCATGCCAAAGTGATGAGTATGAAACTGAATTTGTATTTACAAGGAGCTATTTTCAAAAACGAGGAATGATTTGTGAAAGTGTAAAACGATTTGAGTAAGGAGTGTGCGTTTCTGAACCAATTTCAGCATCTAACTCGTCAAAAGCTTTGCAGCATGAGAGCAAGGATGCCAAATGTGTGATCAGTAATTTGCAAGCAAGGATGGGGGCACGAGTATTCTGATTGGTAGGACCCGTTTCTTCTAGCCAATCTGATTTGGCTTTCATTTACCAGCATGCTCTGCTCTGATAGGATAATAGATTTGCCACTTCTGAAGGGGGCTACAAAAAAGCGTGGTAACTACGGAATGCACGTCTCTGTTCCTTTGCTGTATTAATGGTCTTTAGGGAAAACTAGGGATGCACCAATCAAGTTTTCTGGGGCCGATTAAAATTTTTTAAAAGTGCAATCAGCCAATCACTGATCTGATCACCACATAAAATGACGCATTTCACCCAGACTTTCTACTAACAACAGCACAGCCAGCATAAAAAGTAAAATTCCAATCCAGCACTGTGTTAAACAGATTGTTCTTACAGCTGCATAACATAACTGGCCCATCCATGTGGAAACAATGCCTAGGTTTGATCCAAACAGTAATTACATGTTAATGTGTGCTTGATGCTTACTCTCCTTATTATTAGCACATGAAAAGCTTTTCTTTGCGGCAGTATACACTCTGCCTTCTGCGCAATATATTAATCTGGTTCTAATCTATGATCATGCGCTGTCAAATTCAAAACACAAAGTCAGAAATTAACTGTTGATGCCAGAAGGACGACATGCCTACACTACTAATGTTCTACTGACTGATGCAAACTGGCTCATATTTTTTTACAGCATATCTGCCATCTGTAAGAGTGACCCAAAATTGGTAAATCTTGTAATAAAATGATACGACTCCATCATGATCTGTTTCTACAGTAGCTAGCATGCTAAGGTCACACTGTTGTTATGTTTGGTGTCACAGTAAGCAAAAGGTCAGGTAGCTTTTTATTGCTAATTACTGAATTACTGAAGTCATTTTGATCTTGTACATACACAAATACTAGTTTCATACACTTTAAATCTACTGATAATCACTCTGTAGTAGAGGTTGTGGCTATGGGAGCTGAATATGCAGCAACCCACATCCACCACGAAAGAAATACACACATGCCAATACGACACAAAGGGAAGGTTTGTTGTTTTTTTTCCTGATGTTTTTGCTGATGTCAACCAGCTCTGTGCTTAGGTGAAGAGTGTGTTCTGACAGACACCTCAGCGGCAGCCTGAGCCAAGATCCTGGCTCCTGGATAGATGCAATGCAGTACTTGGCTGAGCATCATGATGTTTTATACACAGTGCATTCAGAAAGTATTCAGACCCCTTCACTTTTTTCACATTTTGTTATGTTGCAGCCTTATGCTAAAATCGTTTAAATTCATTTTTTTCCCCTCATCAATCTACACTCAATGCCCCATAATGACAAATCGGAAACAGAATTTTAGAAATTTTTGCAAATTTATTAAAAAGGAAAAACTGAAATATCACATTGACATAAGTATTCAGACCTGTTGCTATGACACTTGAAATTTAGCCCTGGTGCCTCCCATATCTCTTGATCATCTTGGAGATGTTTCTACACCTTGATTGGAGTCCACCTGTGGTAAATTCATTTAATTGGACTTGATTTGGAAAGGCACACACCTGTCTTTATAAAGGTCTCACAGCTGACAATGCATATCAGAGCAAAAACCAAACCATGAGGTCGAAGGAACTGCCTGCAGAGCTCAGAGACAGGATTGTGTTGAGGCACAGATCTGGGGAAGGCTACAAAAAATTCCCAAGAGCACAGTGGCCTCCATAATTCTTAAATGGAAGAAGTTTGGAACAACCAGGACCCTTCCTAGAGCTGGCTGCCCGGCCAAACTGAGCAATCGGGGGAGAAGGGCCTTGGTAAGAGAGGTGACCAAGAAATCCGATGGTCACTCTGGCTGAGCTCCACAGATCCTGTGTGGAGGTGGGAGAAACTTCCAGAAGGACAACCATCACTGTAACACTCCACCGATCTGGGCTTTATGGCAGAGTGGCCAGACGGAAGCCTCTCCTCAGTGAAAGA
>OOFE01022585.1:0-16102 GCA_900323365.1 Monocentris japonica | reverse complement strand
CTGAAAACATTCGTCTTTACTAAGTCATTTAGTCTAGTATTCAGCCATAAAATCGTATTTTTCTGCCAAAATCTGCCAATGGGTGGAGATCATTTTGGTTGCTTGCAAGTGATCTGTCTTATTTCAAGATATTGCTTAGAACAGTGAACAACTTGGTGTCTTGTAGTTCTTCAGGATATGTATAAAACAATTGCTACTACTTATTACTCATCACCATGACGTAAATAAACACAAGGGCTGTCTATTTTACTCACATTGTAACTGATTTTATAGGATGAGATCCAGACCAACCATGACCTTATCGCTATATACCGTCACCACATCATGGTGTCAGCGAACCAGTCCAACTTGGGTCGGTTCTTCCGCTCCTACAACAGCCGACAAGCTCTGGAGATGGAGAGGCCTGTTCCTGGAGGAAACACTAATGCCAGGACGCTCAAGTTAGTACAACTGTTAACCATTAAAACCCTGGCCATATCTCTAATCTCTTACCCCAGAGGTGGAGTCCCCATGCTGAAATGATAATCTAAGTTTCTGAATCCGTGAGGCTCTTTTGCCATAGTGTGATTCTTTACCCAGTCTGTCTGTCTACCCTATCCACGTCAGCTGTCTGTCTGTTCAACCTGTCTGTCTGTCTTTCTGTTTGTAGGTGCGCCACTCTGCTCGTTGTAGGAGATAATTCTCCTGCTGTGGAGGCCGTGGTCGACTGTAATTCCAAACTCAACCCCACCAAGACCACACTGCTCAAGGTAACTGACCGACTGACCGACTGTAGGACCGACTGAACAGCAAAGGGCAAACAAGCAAACAAATGCCACTTGTTTCAATGTCTGAATGAAACTTACATTTTGTTTGGGTAACATGGCTAAAGCTATCAGATGTCCTTGAAATAAAGTTGTTTTCTTGTTAAACAGAAATAGAAAATTTAAACTCCATCCCCCGAACACTAGGACAAAAACATGGCAGGTGCTGCAAAGTCTGATTTCAGTATTTTGGATGCACAGCACAAAATGAGAGTTAAGCCCGAGCTGCACACCTCTAGTTTGAACACAAATTAATTTCCCATGCATAACTTTTGTCTTTTCTGAGGAACTAACAGACTAACTAACCAAATGACCTGGTGGCTAACTAACCATTTACTGACTGACAAATTGATCAATTGAGTGACTCATTAACTGATTGAACGATTAACTAGCCAACTAACTAACTCATGAGCCACTAACTAGAGTAACTAACTGGATATCTGACTCACTCAGTGACTCACCAACTAGGGAATTACCTAACTGACTAACTAACTGACTAGCTGACAGACTAGATAACTGATTGATAGACTGACTAACCAATTACCTAACTAAACCTCACATTAGGCCTGGGTTCAAATCTTTCAAATTCATATTGTGAAAAACCATTGGCATTAGAAGATTGTTATATCCAACCTACAAGGAAATAAGCTTCAATTGTAGTTTTACCTTTTAATGGATTCTACTGAAATTCCATGGTCCCGAGGCCAGGGAAACGTTTCACCTCAGACTGAAACCTACTCGTAACCTTTGACCTTTGCCCCTCCAGATGGCGGACTGTGGAGGACTTCCTCAGGTGGATCAGGTAGGCTCACATTTTGGCAACTCTGCTGATGATGCTGTTGAATCTCCTTTCCTTTACGGTTGGATTTGTTTGTTGGAAAGTTGTTCTGGCCACTCTTTGACTCTCTCTCTCTCTCTCTCTCTCTCTCTCTCTTTCTCTCTCTTTCTCTGTCTGCCTACAGCCAGCCAAACTGACTGAAGCCTTCAAATACTTCATCCAAGGCCTGGGATACCGTACGTAGCCATAATTTAACCTTGATCCATAAACATTAACACAAACACACCACTAACCTTAACCACATTAACCATGTGCCCAGAGGTAGTCCAGTGGTTCAGTTCCCTTAATGTGAGATTATTGGTCCTTTATTTATTTATTGTATTGATTTTGGTGACATCTTTGGTGCTAAGTGGTCGTTGCTTTGGTGTTTTTGCACTGCACTTCCTAGAGATCACTTGTCAATCAAACAGTGTTGCCAGTACTTTGATTACAGTCCTTGGATTTTCTGTTGATGAAGTTTAAGTTGTTCTTCTGTTTATTCCAAACAAGCTGTTGCTGCTGCCAGAAATGTAAAACGCATCACCTCCCGTGTGCCTGAGCACTTCTCCTGGGAAAGACCTACCTGCTATCGGGTGTTTAGAACAGCAAATGTGGCAAATGTAAAGGCTTTCATGAACTGGGTATAGGTTGAACCACTGTTGCATTATATCAGTGATAGAGAGTAGAAAAACAGGAATTTATTTATGTGAAAATGTCATGGATTATTACTTTACCATTAACTACACTTAAAATCCAGAGTAAATCCTCATGACTGCTGTAGACTGGTACAGGATAATCTACCTCTCTCGCTCTCGTCTCTCTACCTCACCCCTCTTTCTCCAGTGTCCAGTGCCAGTATGACCAGACTGATTCGGTCACGGACGACCTCCGGCTCCAGCATCTCGTCCATCGACAGCTCCCGGAGCCGTGCGCACATCAACGAGCTGCAGCGCGGCCGGACACACTCACACACATCGGCGGAGCAGCGTGGACGCTCACACACCGACATCTCCATGGAGAGTATCTCCAATAGTAATGTGGACCAGAGCATCACAAAGTCCACCGAAGTGTGCTAGAGGGCCCTATGTCCTAAAACCCATGGTCCTTAACTTGAATCCTTCTGATTAACCTCACCACATCTACCTAGCCATCTTTCCTCGCCCTCAACTTTATCCTACACCCTGCATTCTTTCTTCATCATCCCCCCTCCTCCTCCTTTATTCTGTCCCCTCCCGTCATCCCCTTTATCCTTGTCTCTAGCTGGAAACGCACAGGTCTTAACCCCTCTCTCTTCTACTCTATCTATGTCATCTACCTCCACCCCATTCTGCCTCTATCCCTCTTTTCTCTCTCCCTCTCATCTTACTATGTCTGTCCCAACCCACTCCCCTATCCAGCTATCATTTCCTTTGTCTGTATCTAGCCATTCCTTTCAGCCTCTCCAACAAACTATTTGTCCCAAGCCACCCCAAGTGCTCTGCTTTTCCTCCTTAGCATCCTCCTCTCCGTATCCTGCCCTGACGACCCAACTGCTCTCTGCCTCTGGATCCTTTATCCTTCACTATCTGATTCTGTCCCTGTCTCCACCATCTATATCCCACCCTATCCTCTCTTCTTCATCACTCCTCTTACTATTCATCTCTTATCTCTTCCTCTCCTCTCCTCTAATGTCCTGTCCTGTCTGTTGCTGCTGACTTTGTCTGTTGCTGCTGAGGCCTCCTAGTTCTGTGATGCTGACACTGATTTACACCGACCACAATAAATGGGCTGGTAAAATTGACATTTGTGCACAAGGTAACTGTAAAAACTGAAATGTATTCATGTAAACCCGAGCTGACAGTGGATTCATATAAAATGTGTATTCATGTAAGACGAGTGTGACTGAGATGTAACTAAGATATTAATTGTAGGAATGTGTATTGATTATAAGCTGTTAATGATGAAAAAACAGAGATGTATATTCAGAAACAGGACAGGACAGCTGTGTATTATTAACTGTAGGAATGTGCATTTTTCATATACTTTCATTTATAAAATGAAAAATGTTGGAGCTGTTTTGGGAAAGGGGCTGTGTAAAGTCAGGATGTATTCATAACTGTAAAGGCATATTATGTTCAATTCAATTATCAATATACAGGATTTGATGTAACCATCTCTTGGGTTATAAATGATAAAACATTTTTTCGATAAGCAGCTAGCTGGTGTTGTAGTCATTCATTCCACCATTGGGTCTAAAGCAAAACATGACCTGTATATCACCTGATGGTGTGTGCAAGTGATCAAAAGATAAACCAGAATAGTAACTATACAACAATTATCTGACCACACACTAAAAGCCTTCAGACCCATTCACCTCACACCACAGATGACAATACTCCTTTTACTTGCATAGCACTTTTCTTAACAAAGTCACAAAGTGCTATGAAAGAAACAAACATATGTTAACAAACAGCTATAATAAAAGGAAGACTTGCACTGCTGCAAAACTGAATCAACATTATTCTGAAGGAAACTCAAAATGCAGACACCTTAGATCAGAAAGATGTTGGCTACTGTAAGTCAAGAGAACAGACAAATCATAGTGTACTTCTTCTATTTCTCCACTAGATAGAGCTCTGTAACCTCCTCTGCTCTCCTTGCCTCTCTGAACTCTCATCACCCGGCCACACAGTCAAGCACCGTGATCAGGGTCTGTGCCCAAATGCTCATGGCCACATACACAATCCTAACTGTATGTCCTTTCCATAGATTGTATAAAAAATATGAACACGATACGTGACACAACTGTGATGGGTAGCCATGCCCATCCCACGCCACTCATCAAAATTAGTTGTTTCCCCTAAGAAACTTTTTCTTGGCCTCTGAAACAACAATTTGACCATGTTCTCTACTGAAACCAACACTGATGAAATTCTGTTAGGGTGGCAGCTCCACCAGGGAAAATGGTCTACCCCCCTGATCCAATAGTAGGAGAAGCACTGCTCTATACAGTGCAACATCAACATATGCAGTCAAGTGTGGTGTGTTCTGCAATTGGTTCATTTTGGTTTATCATGTTATTATTCTGTCCTCCTGATATGATGGGTTGGAATTCGAGTCAAGCCATCCCCTCCCACTCTATCCCACCTTTCTCTCTGTACTATTTCATGATGCAGATGTACAATGAGATCTTAAACAAGAAAATAATCTGTTTATCCACTTAGCTGCCAAGGCGGGATACTGCCAAGTGTTTGTGTGCGTGTGTGTGTGTGAGGCTGCATGCATGAATGTATGTGTGTGTGTGTGTAGGCCGGTCAGTGGATGGATTGTTTTGGGCTGCGTCTGTGAGACTGTGAGAATGCACAGTTCATGGCAGTCAGCATCACAGTCACAATAATGTTGTGTGTTTGTGTGTGTGTGTGTGTGTGTGAGGGTGGGTGTTCTAAATTCGAAGGCATCTTTTGTTTGCCTTGCATCATAATACTATGATGAATGATGTATAAATGAAATCTCTAACACGGCTCTGGGTTGGATTAATCTCACATGGACAATTTTCTTTTCCCCATTCATTTCACTGTGCTTTGGTGCTATGGGTCGTGTTGTGAAAATATGAAATCACACAATTTTCCATCTGTATTGGTGCACATTTGTGAATTGTCTTTAGGGTGGATTTTATGGGTGTGTTAAGTGTTCCTGGTGCTATTGCAAACTCTCCTCTATCCAGCAGCCTATTCAGAGACCAGTTACCGTTGTCTACAATCTACCAACTCTGTCTCTATTATCTGGCCTGCTAGTGCAGTGGTTCACAAAGTGGGGTCCATGCACCACCAGCGGTCCTTGAGTGGGTCCCCAGAAAATCTTTAAGGATGACTATTTTGTTTGTAGGTTTCAATGTCCCACTGTTGATATTTACCTACTGTATAGACAGTTACAGCATATAATCAATGATAGAGAGGTGAATGAAAAGGTGGGTAAGGCAAACAACCACCATTAGACAAATTTCAATTCAATTTCAATTTTCAGAAATTCATAAAATGTATGGCTTTCCCTCTTAAAGGACCATATCCTCAACTTACATCAGTATGATATTATTTACTATAATGTACAAACGAATTTATTCCATAAACATTTACACCAAAAAAGTGGGTAAACTGGGTTTGGATGGGTTTATCCTCCACCACATCCCAGTATATAATTCTACACCAAGTTATATAATCCAGCAATATAAATCTTGGATGGGCGTCTAATGCGTGTCTATATCGGGGGGGCTCAGGCATGAAAATGTGTGGGGGCTGCTGTAGTGATGGACACGTAGGGCGCTGCTCTGGGCCCCCTCTGCCCCTGCCTGTGTGCCCCGCCAGCTTCAGCCATGTTGGAAAACCTCCGGCTCCAGCAGCAGCAGCAGCAGCAGCGTTGACTGTGAACGTTACAGCTAACAGCTAGCGTCACTGGACACCGACAACCGGGCACGGCGCTGTTGTGGACAAAAACAGAGACAGAGAGGGAACCCCAAACGGACAAATACAGCCACCTAGCCAATTCTAATAATAACGGGAATATACATTTATAAAATAAAAAAAATACGCTGGTTGGAGAAGGTGGCCGGTTACCGAGAGTAGGAGCGGCTGGTCTACGGGGCTGAAGAGGGTGAGTGTTGAACGTTGATCATATACTCGGTGGCGGAATGAGTGGGAATAGCCCACCGTTAGCTGAGCTAGCTTAGCATTAGGGGGTAACAAACACAGACAATAGGGGTGACACCGTTGCAATACCCGGGGTGTTCTTCTAGAGTTGGTACCGGGTTTATGGGGTGATATCGTGGACTGCATGATAAGACGAACGGGTCATTTTGACAAGGTGAATTGATTTGTATTCCTAACAGACACTGGTGCAGTGGCCGAAACCACCCACTCTCTCTAACGCCTGGGTAGGTGCAAAGGTCCAAGCGAAGGAGGATTTCTCTGATGCAGAAAGCAACGTTGTTTTAGCAAAACATCTGTGGTTTGTTGAAATAATGACATCGATAGACCAAAAGGCACAACCATTTCCAAACAAAGGCGATCGTTTCTTACTTAGTGCCTCTCAAAGTGTTTGGTTTGCTTGCGACCTTATCAACCAAAATGTTGTACAGTTCGTGTTGTAGTGGGCCCACTGAAATGTATTAACATTTTGAAGGAGGCTTGGCTTTTGGGCTACAAATTATACGTTTACTACAGTCCGTATGTTTACAGGCGAATATTTGTGAGTTGTAACGCTGATATCAGTGTGCTAAACGCCTCAGCTTACAGCCTAGTGCCCAGCAGCACCATGGATGTGATTTGTCAGTTTTTCCTTGGGATATCAAGGGTTTTGGACACACAGCTCCCCTTTAATTCCTAATAGAGAGTCCTGTTTTCCTGCCTTCCCCACGTTGTTTCCTGCTTTTATGTGAGTTTTGCCAGCCGTCTCATACTTTGACAGGGTTGTGGATGGAGAGCAACTTTGAATATTGGGTGTCAACTTAATGGACAAGGACAAATGTAGTTCCTAATGCAAAACCAGCTGAAAACCTGTTTCCAAGCTGGTGCAGGGCCACTGTGCTACAACTGCACAACTCAAATCCAGCCCTAGTTGTTACCACTATTGTCAGGACTGCTGTCAGTTCACATTAATTTCAGTCAGCTCAAAAATGTGACTCCAATTTATTTGCTAATAATAGAGTCAGGAATGGATTCCTATTTTTTTTTGCCAACAAATTATCAAGAAAATCCACTTTGTGAATTGTTGAATTGAAAGTGGACTGACATGAGCCCTTCTTAGTGTAAATACTATGGGAAGTCTAGTTAATGTTGCGGTATGGTACATGTGTGTGGTCAGGTGTATAAAAACCTGGCACACCTACACTCCAATAGATTTTTAACATAGTTCATTTTAACATTTCATAACAGTCATCTGGTCATTGTTTATACACAAAGAAGCTTTCTCATTTCAAGTACAGTTTTTAGTAGAAATCCCAAATTGTGCACCATTTATACATCTGTCCCCAGGTGTGTGAGAGATGAACGGGAGGGCTTAGAGAAGAGGCTTTAGTTCAGTACTCCACAGTGGCCTCATTTCCTTGTTTCTTCATCTTGCCTTCACATGTTCCTTCTCCTTGTCTCCTCTCCATCACCTCCATTGATCTGAAGAGGTAGGGACAGGGAAAGCAACATGGAGGACGTTGGATGGAATCCTGGTCACCCCTGTCCGCACTCAATCAGGGAAAGATACAGATGAGGGAAGGAGAGGAGTGGATTAAACAGGAGGAGAGATGGGGAAGTGCAGATAAAGGAGAGGTGGAGGGAGGAGAAGGGAGCAGCTGTTTTGAAATGGAACCCAGCCCCCAGGTGTGTCAGTCAGAGAGGGCGAGTGGGAGGGTGTTTTCCCTTTCCTATAGCTGTGACAGAACTAGGAAGTGGAGAGACAGAAAAGGAACGTATATAGCCATCTGTGTTTTAGCAGAAGTTTAATCCCCTCTGTACCTACTGCCAACATGCAGTTCTGGGATTTCCTGGGCTGCACCAATGGAGGTATGTGTTCTCTGCTGGCTCTTGTAGTCATCTTGATAGCATGGTGAAAATGTTCAGCTGTGGTTGTTCCATGCTAGAGAGGTACAGAAGGTCTGGCAGGCTGAGGTTTGGAAAGGAATTTGTGCTGCTCATTGCTGTGCAAGCACTTGCTTGTGAAAACCGACAGGTAGAAAGTGGCACACAAACAAAGAAGCAGAAGTCTCTGATAGTGTCAGCCTGTTCTGTTTTCCTTTGGCAGCTTGGATGGTTGGTTGAGAGTGACAACTGAGAACAGCGTGCCAACAGAATTGACAAAGGAATAAATGGGTACATGAAATGTTAAGTTTTGAGAGCTCACTTGCGAGTCCTGGTTTTATGCAGCATAGTGTGAATGTGTGCTGTCTGTCTATTTGCGGTATGTTTTTTTTGATTTGCCTACCTGCCTTGTTTTGTTTTGTACGGTTGTACAGTGATACATTTCCCAAAGGTGGGATACAGCAACCATTGCTATTGTTACTATTATTGCCCCTGCTGCTACTATTGCTACTGCTACAACTATTACTGTCACTGCTATTACTACTGTGATAATTACTACATCTACCTTTAGTAGTTCCACTGAAATACTGTCACACATCATAGACAGGTACATGACTATGATGACAGAGAACAAAAATTCACAGCTGGCATTTCACAATGTACTTATCCTCATGAATCAATTTGACAGCAGGTACGGGTATAGAATTTGTTTGCTTTCCAGTCTTATTTTGTGGTTCAGTGTGCCCTGACCAATGATTCATCACAGTTGTCTTGTGCTTCAATGGCTTTATTCACAAAGGCACAAAAAAAATCTGATTTTTAACTCTTTTTGTGGCCCATGTCTGATCTTCTCATTGCTTTCTGAACTGGGAGAAACCACATGGAGTCTGATCTCCCCGTTTCAGACAGCCGTGAAGTGGTCAAGCCTGTGCCACATAGGGTTAAGAATCAGATGTAAATGCAGCCAAAAAACCCCACAGGCTACAACTATCAAGTGTCACTTCTTGTCCACAGGCCTACGCATAGGTCTACATTTGACAATAGAGTACAGAGAGTGTTGGAGAACAAGTAAAAAAGCAAAATGTCTGGCCATCAATACTTGAACTGAAATCCAAATCTCCAAAAGCAAGTGATGGACAGTTTTCATGTTTTCTTCTTACTTTCTTACGAAGAACCAGTTGTATTCGACCATGAATTTAGCTTTGGTTGCCTGTCAACAGGCCCACACATAGGTCTGTACTTGATAGTAGAATACAGATGGTGCTCAGACCTATGAAAATGCATTGTATGTGTTTGCGTGTCTGCCTGCCTGTCTGTTTATCTGTCTGCCTGCTATGTTAAAAGACACATACCTCCTTAATCTATGAAGGATGTATTACAAAAACCTCTCTCTCATGATCTTAGTTAAACTATGTTGTCTGACGTCTTGTCTCAGTTGTGGCTTCTTGATTGCACTGTATTGAATTCCAGGACAGTTCTACCCTCAACACCCATCCTGCGCCCCAGGGCACGTTTTCTGGTATCTGAGTGATAGCTATAGCTCAGATACCTGATGAGTTGTGTCATATTATTCTCAGTCACTAGCAAGTACAGCTGACAGCAGAATGCGTGGCCAGATGCAGCTCATACCAAATAGATTTTTCTAAGATACACTTAGATAATTTAGGCATTCAGCTAATGCTCCCATCCATGACATTTTCCTGAAGAGATGAATCGTAAGATTCCAAAGGAAGGCACTTATTCTTGAGTATATTTCCACCTGTGTTATTGTCCCATCTAGACCTAATCTTGATACATCTGTCTGAAGTGGGATTTTCCTATCCAGTGAAATAGGGTCCATGACATTACATACATCAGGTTTATGAGCAGTTAATTTGAACCATTAATTTAAAAATAGTTTTGTGCCCTAGGAGATTGTTCTCTTTGGACCCACATTTACAACAGAAATGTTGTTACAATCTGAATTTTGCAGGCTACAGTGTAGGCTAATCTAAAAAAAAAAACAACTTCCACTTCCACTACACTGTCCTAAAACATGACAGCCTACATCATGCTTGTGGCTACAACAGTGTTTTCCAAGACCCGATGTAGGCTGTCATGTTTTAGGACAGTGTAGTACCAGTCTATCTAGGCTGACTAGTGGAAGTTAACAAACAAAACGTCTGCTGCTGTTGAGGCGTTGCCAGTCAGTCCCTATTTGCATCCAGAGCTCACTGTTTAGTTTAGCTTTCCCTGTGTGGTCAACACACACTATGGCTGCATGATGCAAACTATTGATTCATATATTAATTTGACAGATACTGTGACTGATATTACTTGTAACATTACTTTTCTAAGAGTTTACATTTCCTTTTAGATGTGTTCTAAAGCACAATAGTACTACTACAGTGGTATAATTTGGGAATGCATTTACCTGCTATATGAGTTTATATGAGTGAAGTGACACTGTCCCCCACTGGATTCCCACTACTGACCAATCTCCTTGCATCTTAGTGTTTCTGGATGTAAGTCTTGTCCATCTTATGTTTTTGCATGTTATCTCAGTCACTGATTGCATATGTTGTAGAAACGGATCTGAAAATGGTGAAGAGGTAGATCTTTGTTTTTAGCAAATCACAACATACTCAGGGCTAACAGAGACAGCAGCAGCAGCCAGACCACAGCAAAGTAGCAGTCAAATACATTCTGAATACTTCGAAAAACATGAGCAGGACTGGATTCATTTGTGCTTTTGAGTAATGTTTCCACTTTTGAGATTGTTTAAGTATTTGGCAAAAAATCAAGTGCACCTCAAGTGCTTTGAACTAGATTCATATATATTAACCCAGGGCTAGGCAGCTCCAGCTGTGGAAAGTGTTTCACAGCTGTGCACATCCAAACAACCGAGTATCACTGTTGTTTGGATGAGGGCCTCTTTTCCCGTGTCTTGTTTCGTTTATCATGACCTGGGAAGCCTTTCAATTTGAAAGTGTCACAAAAACCATGCATCTAAAATTATGTCATTAGTTTGTAGAATTTTTTGTAACTGACAGCTTTACACCCATCTGTATGGTGAATATGGTGACCCAAGGGAACAATCCATAATGTGGGCATCCACAGGAAAATCCACTGTGTCTTTTTCTCAATTCCTGAAAGAGTTTTGGGAGATGTGAGGTTTCTGCAGGACATCAGAGATGCAGTGGTTGGGAGGAATATATTTGAGAATGTCTGAATGTTAACTGTGGTGCAGTGCACACTGAGGTGGAGCCATAAAACGGCTTGTTAAATAGGCTTGTTTGAGTAAAACACTGTCAGTTTGAAAACTGAAACTGTAAATCTGTGTGGATTTGTAGGAAGGGGGTAGATATGGAGAAAGAGAGAGAGAAGTAGAAGGAAATCGAGAGAGGTAGGGGAAGAGAGTGCACACATTAGTCTTGTCTGGTAAAACCAAGGACATGTAAAACCAGAAATTAGTCACTCTCCAAATGAAATGGACGTGTGTGTGTGAGGATAGCATTGATGGGTAACATGCACAACTAGTAGTGAAGTAGTGATGGCCAGCTCACTACTGAAGCATTCTTTGTGAACTCTTTAAAGTTATTGATTTGATTCATTTGACAAACAAGTATATCTTATTAGCTACAGCAAGTACATACCCAAACTGACCTTCCCTCTGAAAACCAATGAAATGACTTGGTTCCATTGATTTATTTAGTTTATTAGCCCAATCATTTCTTGCATAAATACATATTTCAGTTGAATCAGGGCTTTGATACAGTAGATTCCTTATTTAAGCTTTACTTAATGTAAAAAAATTCCATTGCTTGCAGCGCTTTTACAAAGCAAGGCCTTTTTGCCAATTTACAAGGGTATTGCGTTCACATCGTAGAACATGGGTTGCTCTGGCTCTGTATACTAATTTATTACGTGCACATGTTTTGTATCTATTGGCACACTGTTTATGCAACATGAGCGTACATTTTCTTTTTTTCCCCCTACAGGATGGCTACTCCTGGGCTCTGTAGCTGACCTGTAGGCATTTCAGACATTCGCAGTTCAACATTAAAAATCCTACAGTGTCTTAGAGACATCAGCACATGTAGATGCTTGTCTTTCTCCTAAACACAAAATTAAATTAAAAAAAAAAAAGAACAACTGATGTGGCACTAAATGCTGACTCTTCTGGTCCCTAACTGTGGACAACAAATTGGGTTGGATAAGAAGTGCATAATTGATGGTTAAAATGTTCGTTGTCAAAATAAATGCAATTGTGAAGTGAGTGTGAGTGTGATGTTAATGTGGTATCACATAGAGCCAACACATTTTACACCAGTTAGGCAATTACGAATGATTCATTCATTATTTTGTTTGGAACAGACTGTACTGAGTAGACAAAGAATAGTTGATTCTGGAAAATTTACTTCAAAAGACGTTTCTTTTCTTAGAGCTTGTCAATGCCAGATGTGAAAAGCAGCATTTCTTTGCTAAAGTCAGTTGGACCTTCCTCTACTTTCCCCTCTATCCCTCTGCAGTACTCCCAGTACTACAGTGATTACACTCATAAATAGCTGCCACTCAAAGGATAGCTACTTCATTAATGCTCTAGCTGCTACTTACAGTGTAGCTCTATTCCCCTCTCTTGCTTTCTACTCTGTTGTGGTCCACTATGTTCAGTTCTGTGCTTTTCTATTCTATTCTATTCTGAAAGGCTGATCAGTACAGAGGGGCCGCAGAAGATTGTTATGTTGTTGTCTTGGTGTCAGGACGGAGTTGTGCAATGCTATTAGCATAGTGTCAACTGTAGCATAGCTTGTGTGGTTTACAGCAAGAAGCAATAGTTTTCTACTCTGAGTGGGAGAGAGAAGGAAAAAGCTGAGAGAGCGAATGGAAAAAAGGGATAGAGTAGGAGGGAGAAGCACTTGTTTACACAAGTGAGAAATGTATCAAACAGAGCTCTAGTGAGAGATGTTTCAGTAGTGTTTTAAAAACAGGCCGACTCTAGTTTGGGGTCATTATTTGTGGATGTGAAAGATTACAGTTGGAATTACAGCCAGGTTATTTCTTTTGACGTTGGGAAAATCTCTCCGTGGCTAGTACCAGATGTGAAAAGGCACATGCACTAAATATGTAAGTGTATTGATGTACTTGTTTTGATGCTTTTGTTTGTTGTGTTTGAATATTTGAATCAGAAATACCTAAACTAAAGGCAGATGCACAAGGCAACTTGGACAACTCTTATGGGCAGTAATGCCCAGTTGCCTCAGCATTCTTCACATAGGAGCATTTTTGATGTCAGGAAACATTTGAAGGGTAGCCTTCTTCTTTGCAAGTGTGGCCAATTTCTTCTTTACCCCCCAAAATTGCCTCGTTTATCACCACCTTAGACGCTAGATTTATGACTAGTATAATTTTGATAGAGTCAGAGAGAGAGAGAGAGCAAATTTGACTAGGTTTGGTTCAGCTACCAGCATCCTGCTTGAAGCCAACTGGTTTGAGAAGAAACGCTGCCAGGAATAAATTGGATTATATGATTAGAGGAAATTATGTGAATTGGCAGAACACACACAGGAGTGAATCTGACCATGTGAAATGTTTGAGTCAAAGTAAGAAACATAACATATGTATCATAACTTGTTTGTCACTGGATTTAGTGACTTTTCTGACCGCAACTGTATTTCTCAAAAGTGACTAGCAACAAATTTAGCTACTTTTTTGGACCATGAGGGAAAAATGTGTTGTATTGATAACCTACCAATAATAATGTTGATAACCAACCAATCATAATGTTGATAACCAACACATTTGGCAACAAATTTGGATTGTCTGCAAAAATCTACAACTGTAGCTTTTGTACCATGGAGCCAGAAATGATAGAACACCTATTTTGTAATTGAATTCATAGTGAGCTGTTCTGGGCGAATGGGAAGCGTTTTTGAATGACAGAATCAGGCAGTGTGTGATCCCTTGGCTTCATGTGTGTGATGCCCCATCTTTGTCCCGTTGTATAGTGTGAACAGCTTCCTGATGGGACGGCAAGCAGACCAGCCGTTTAGTCCGTACTGCCCTCATCAGGCAAGATTGGATAGGCTTTAGTGTTCTGTCTGTCAAGGGCTACATTTCTCCCAACCCATTATCTGTTTCTCCTCTCTCCTAACCCTTCTGCTTATTTCTTTCTCTCTTGCTGTCACTTACTCTTTTCTTGCCCACTTCTCCCCCTCTCTGTAGCTCCCTCCCTCCATACCCTTGTCTTTGCTTCTCTCCTTCTGTCCCTTTCCCCTCTTTATCTCCCCCTAGCCTTTTCTTCCCCTCTCTCCCTCCTTTTCTCTCACTCCCTTTCCATCTCCTTCTTTCTGTGTTGGGGTAGTGGAGGGATAAGGAGCAGCTTGTGAAGATGGGCAGAGTCTGCCTGCTAACAGATAGCTATATTCCATACTGAAAGATGCAGTGCGTGTGTGTTTGTAGCTGAATACCAGCTGCAAAATATGAAGAAAATGAACACAAGCCACAGAAGATGCTGTCTAACTGAATAATTTACTGCAGCACTGTGTTTTATGCATCAAATCATCAAAGTAATATTGTTTTTTGCTCTCTCCCCCTTTCTCTTCCAGATATTTCCAGAATATCATACTATGGTGAGTAACTTTGTCCTCCCTGTCATTGAGCAACATTTTCAATAAACTAGTCTTATTACAGATGTGCATTGTTGAAACCAGCTGTCAATTAGTGGCACAACCTCAACATTTCGAATGTGGGTGGCCATGGTTATATCATTAGTTTTTCTGGGTTGGCACAACATTTGTGTCTGTGCTCATGTTTGTTGCTGTGTATGTGTGTATTTCTGTGCACAAGTCTGATTTTGCTCTCAAGGCAACACTAAAAATCTTGTTTTGCACTCTTTTGTCTTGGTTTCAGTCTTAGGTTTGTGCAAGATGTCTAATTTTTCTGCCTGAGAGCAATGCAAATAATGCCAACCACTGAAAATCATGTGATCCACTGTAAATGTTCTGTGTGATGTGTGCTATTCTGCAGAAAAATAATGGCTTTCATTTTTTCATGACAAATTTTGAGAGATTTCCCCGCTATTATTCTCTTGAATAAGACTTGACTTGGCTCTGGTCTTGGTCCTGACTCAGACTTTACTAGGCCTGGTCTTGCTATGTCTTTATGTAATACATTCAGAGGTATAGATAGACATTTTTGGCCACTACAGTCTTGGCAACTGTTAGGTAACTGTTGATACTATGTCAGCTGATCTTATGGAGGATGTTACATATTTACAGCAAGGAATTTGTGGTTCAAGAGAATGGCAGCAACAAAAGTATCATTTTCTGGCCAAGATACAAAGTCACAAATTGCTAGATCTTTGAAAATCGATCATCAAATCATTTCTGTGTGCAATGGTTACAGTAAGGGTTTGGCACAAGGTTTCCAGGGAGTCTGAGGTTAGGGTTGGGGTTAAGTAAAAATTATGATGAGTTGTGGCTTTGTAGCTTGGCAAGTAACAGCAGCATAACACCCAGAGTACAGGCTGGCCAAACGCTGTCCATCTATGGCCAACAACAGCCCTGTAGATACTATCATTCACAGTGCTGCAGATCAGGATCAGAGCTCATTTTCTAGTGGAAAACATGACAAGTTGAAAGTTGAACGCTTTAAAGTATATCTGCAAACACTACAACACTTGTAAATAAGAACTGGTTCTGCTCCAAATTTCCAGTAAACAATAGAAACGTTTATGCCACTAGTTCAACTTCTGCTTTAATATGTCAGTGTGATTGTAGCCTCAATGCTGCACTGAAAGGCTGGTCTGTTCCAGGAGCAGGCGAAATTTGTTTGGGGAGCAAGTGGAGGAGGGAAATCAGAGTGAGGACAGAGGGCAGTAGAGACCTGCTGTGGTTTGTGGCTAGACTAGGAGGGATAATGAGAGAGAGACCTGGTGTGTGTGTGTGTGTGTGTGTGTG
>OOFE01022583.1:0-11751 GCA_900323365.1 Monocentris japonica | reverse complement strand
ATGTGTGTGTGTGCACGCGTGTGTGTGTGTATAATTTGAGTGAGAGTGTCTCCTGTTCCAATTGCGTTGTAGTGTGTTTACACAGTGGACACACCCCTAGACAACCCAGACACCACATATATACCCACTCTCTCGCTCTCTCTCTCTCTCTCTCACACACACACACACACACACACACGCATAGAAAGATGAATTCCTGTGTGCGCATGCCCACACACAAACCCTCCCATATGCCGGGCTGCCCTTCTTATAGGCTGATCTGCCTCTCAGACACAATCCCACAAATGGATGGCCTAGATTCCAGCATGTGTACACATAGACAGACAGCGGGGAAAAACATCTCACACACACACACACACACACACACACACACTGCTATGAGGGTTTTTTTGTGTGTGTTGAATCTATAATTACCAAATGGTGCTACATTCATTGATGCAAAGCTGTAAAATCACTAGATCACTAGAGGCGTTGAGCCTAGAGAAACACCACCGCACCCTACGGAGGTGGGCAGGCGTGACTTCTATAGAAACAAACTTTGGTCGGATTTCTGCATTTTATGGATTTACATCCTCTCCTTGCTCTCACACAAACCACATATTTATAGATCAGTGTACTCTTAAACATCTATGTTGTGCTTTTGTATAGTATAGTATAGTATAGTATAGTATAGTATAGTATAGTGTAATGTTGGTGTTTGAATACAATCTCGGCGCAAAACCTTTTCAAAATAATAATAATAATAATACATTGATTTTTTATAGTGCTTTTCTGAGTACCCAAAGATGCTTAACATTAAAATCGCAAAGAATAAAATTTTAGGACCCTCAATGGTTAATATATATTATCAGTTCATTACTTGTCCACACACTGTGGATAAATACAATAACTATAAAGTCTGACTGTGGCACACTGGAGCTCTCAGTGTCCATCCAGCACGCCGCAAGGAGGACGGCAAGAGGAGAGATTTTCAAAACTCTTATTGAGGTCATAGACAAATGCAGTGAGGATATTTTGACCCGTATTCATTCCTTCTTAAAGGCAGTGGTCACTCTGCCAATGAAGGCATGCACTTTTGAGCGCATCTTTTCTAGTGTTAAAAGGATAAAAGCTGCATGCACTTGTTCCTTCTTATATTTTTGACTTGATTTTCTTCTGTTAAATGTTGCACCATCAGATCAAGGCAAATTCCTTGTATGTGTAAACTTACTTGGCAATAAACCCCCATTCTGATTCTGATTCTGATTCTGATTCTGATGCAGGTCCTCTGTGCTCACCACTCGCCTGAACTCGCTCTGTCTACTCACGTTTGAGGGAGACGTGACTGAAACCCTTGATTATGACGAAACTATAAACGTTTTCAAAAGCAAACCCCAAACCCTACAATCCTGTAGGGTCACGTTAAGTAGCCGATAAGTGGTGCGCACAGACACGCTCTTGAGACTTTTTATTGATGTCGTAACTCGTAAGAGCACAAGCGAAATGCCTATAGCTGTTACTGAAAATAAATAAGGTTTAGTTTGGCATGCTTTTCTTCTGATGCTAGACCATAACATTTCCTGCATGGTATTAATGCTGAACAAGAACAAAGTGCAATGTGCAATGTGAATAATCGATAATCGATAAAATAATCAATGAAATAAAGGAGTTCTTTATCAAAAGTTACTTTCTATAATTATCAGGCCCACTGAAAAATTCCTCCAGCCCATCCAAGAGTGTAATCTTGCCACTGCTACTGACCAAAGGAAGAAAATTTGACAATATAACACCTATCCTGTCCTCCCTACACTGGCTCCCGATTCACGCTAGATGTAACTTCAAGGTGCTTCTGCTGAAACATAAAATGTTACATGGGCTTGCACAATGCTATTTATCAGCGCCCTCCAATCACTAGACACTGGCTATTTATGCATTCCCTTTTCTTACCGTGCTCCCTTCCTATGGAACAATCTCCCTGCTGTGATTAGAGAGACAAAGTCTACGGATGTCTTTAAATCTGTGATGATGGCTTAAAACCTATTTATTTCCCTTCATAGAGTAAAGTCAGACTAGTTGGTTAGTATCAGGGGGAAGTTATGGATGACTGGCTGGCCTGGTGTCTAGACAGACCATACTGGAGGAAGGTCACAGGTCGCATCCCGGCAACATTGCAACGTGCCCATGACCCCTGCTGTCGTGTCCTTGAGCAAGCAAGACACCAAACCCCAGCTGCTGCAGGCTGCCCCTGTGCTCCAGCCTGTCTAGGGACATAAGTAGAGAGGGACATGAGGAGAGAATTCCTTATCACAGTGTGCAAAATTTGGCGATCGAAATCCTGTTATAAAACGTCCTAGGTGTGACGCAGTATAACACCATGACCCCCTATGGTATCACACCCCCTGAGCTCACTTTAGCTTAGCTCAGCTTCCACCAGAGGTTCACACATGGTCTCTGACTGACAAAGAGGCCCTGCTTGCATTCCTGATTCTTATTGAAGCCAGGCATATGTGTCCACATATACTCTCGTCATATACACTCAAACCCATGTGCATGCCTACACAACGCACAGGCACACACACACGCCAGACATGTGTGTGTGTCCCACATTTAGCTCTCTAACTTGGTAACATACAAAACCAGTCTCACTAATCCCTTGATCCCCTTGGTATGTCTATGCTATCGGTTTTCATCCGTTTTCAGGGCAGTGGCGAATGCGAGAGAGAGAGAGATGAGGAGGGGGGTACTTTCATAAACTTTGTAGAGATAAATCATAAATAATTTGTGATAAGAATATTGTGGGATTCAGAAAGAACTCAAAACACAACTTTGCACACATAACAGAAATGATAACATAGTGACACTTCTCTGCTCCTACCTCATCATTTTTCAATTCTCCATATGTGTAGCCATCAAAAGGCCCTGAACTCTTCAAGGGCCAGATTTCATTTTATTTTTTTACTACTTTTTAAATGTTTTACCATTTCATTTTAATGTTTATTTTCTATTATTTTCTGGCCAAATTGTTTACAACCTATCAGGGTGTCTCCCACGTCACGACACACCCCTATTTGGTAGAGGGGCTTGATGGAGACATGGGCTGAGACTGACAAGCCTCTTGACAAATGGGAAGAGAGACTATTCCAGAACGCACAGCTGTGATTGGACACCGGGGAGATGATATATGTATAGATTTCCCTTGCTGCTAAACTGAGGGGGCGGGACTATGAAGAAGTGCTGTCCATCTATGTAGATGCAGATCTAAAAACTGGACTAATAGTGTCTGCCTACGTTGTTCTGCGCATGGATTATTGTAAGTTATTTTACGCTTTCCTTTACATTCTGAGTGTATTCCATAGAGTGCAAGGTAATGTAAGCATATCACAGAAATTCGTCTTTGGGTGTTTATGTTTCGTTTTGATTTGCTTGCTGAAAAGTGCTTTCAGGCCGACTCGCACTCATGTCAGTCCAGTCAACTGTGCTGCCGTTAACGTTGCTGCTGTTGTTAGTCTAGCGGGCTGCAATATTTTGACATGCCGCTAACACAAACAATGTACCCAGTCAGCAGGCTTAATGTAATTGTAGAAAGGCCATTTCACAGTCGCTCGGCTACTCTAGCACAATAACCAGACATGGCTTGCGACATTTTAAAGCGTATTTCTCGCTTTATAACTGCTGTCGCTGGCTCATCTGGTGTCCCGTGCCCTAGCCCCGTTAACGTTCCGTTGTCTCGTGTGAAAGATATCATTCGCCAAAAGCCATTCAGAAATCTGGAAAGTTAATTTTGCCTTGCTTATTGGCAAACGTACAAACTTGGTAGAACGAGACTTGGGGCATTTCACAAATCTTAAGATCCACTCTTCAATTCGGCATGTATCAAATCCACCATGCATTGCTCATCTCAATAACATTTCAACTTTTTGAACTGGTTCGGCTGTTATTCCCACACTCTTCTTCCATTAAAATAGACTGCGGGGGCGGTAGCAAGCAGCGCGAGCCAATTCTATAAGTAAAGATTTTATTGAAATAAAGTATTGCTTCATACATCACTTCTTTGCCGAATTTACCAGAAGTCCCCAGTGATTTCTAAGAAGTCTTAAGCCATGTCCTAAGAGGTGTGTACGTTTGCTTATGAGCAAGGCACATTAAATTGCAAGATTTATTGAATGAACATTGGCATAAAAGTGCCTCCATGCAAGCACGAAGGGAACGTGCCCCCATTGGAGCGACAGTTAGCTAGATATGCCTAATTCACCCCACTTTTCTTCTTTGTTGACAGTTTTTACCGAGGAAAAAAGTTTTTCAACGAGGGAAAATTGTAGTTAAAAGCTGCCTTCACCTTCACTCGCTCGGAAAATTTGGCGACCTGGCTCCAACCTTGGGGGCCCCCCTCTGCTACTGTACAAAGTGAAGGTTGATATGCCACATCAGGTAAGAGAGTATTCACTAGTTCAGTGACAGAGACATAAAATACCACATAATCCATTAGCTTGTAACGTTACGCGTTAGCCTGTCAAAGCTAGCCGCTGCACATCAGCCAACATTGTGCATGCAGCCTTCCCTTTTTTCATGCTGTTACGTATTCAAGTGCGAACCAAACACATGGCATTTCTGACCGCAGATTAATTTCGCATATCAGTACAACTTCTACACTCGCTTTATCCTGGTGATGTTTGGTGGGTGGTATTATTATTACAGGCGGGTGCTTTCCTCCACATTCCACATGTGTGTGTGCCTGTCTGCCTGCAGCAGAGCCAATGCACAAATTCCTGCAAATCCAATCCGATGGGGATCCAAACTGAAATGGAGGTCGTTACATTGAATTACATTAACAACTTTTTATGGCTCCAAGTGTATGTTGACAGGGGCGCAGACGGAGTGATGTGGTTTCAGTGTTGTTGAGAGGCGTTGCTTGCCTTCCTTGAGGTTCGGAGTCTCACTGAAGGCTACTCCCTCTCTGCAGGCTTGGAAAGACAAAGGGACAGAGTAGAGGAGAGGAGAGGATGATGGAGTTAATACAGCTACAATAGATGTTATGGGATATTGATGATGGCTGTTAGGTTGACACCAGCAGAATAGGACTATGTGTTGAAAAATAGCATTCTATTCTATTCTATTCTATTCTATTCTATACATGTATTATAGGATAATAATGATTACCAAGTTGTCAGAATAACATGTCTGATATGGACAATTATCATTCTATTGTATTCTATTCCATATTGTACATATATTATAGGATAATGGTGATTATCATTTTGACAGAAAACCATGTCTATGGTGACAAACAGCATTCTGTTCCATTAATTACTTTCTTATTACGTCATTTTGATAGTAACTTTGCGAACCGATGTGTTCTGTCCATGAGATTTGGGCAGCCACGTCATTCATTCATGATCTTGGATCGTGGTTCTCCACAGATGTCATTATCAGTCATTATGTGGTGTTGCTGTGCAGTGTTTGATCAGTCTGTGTGCTTCACTGTGAGGCTGAAGATCAGATACGATTATTGATCCTGCTTCTGAATAAGCATTGAAAGTTATCTATCTTTTGTAATAATTAGTGTTTTTCCCTTGGTTGAATGGAAATTACACACTGCAAAAAATATCCATCTTAATAAGTTGTTTAATCTAGTATTCTATCTAGAGTCTTAAAAGTATAGCTTAAAAGAGGTGAGAAAATGCTAATGGTGTGAGAGATTTTCTCTTGCTTCCAATGCAACTCAATTTGTTTCAAGGATGGTTTGAATCAAGTGTCTGCCTTTTTTCAAGACATTGACACTTGTTCCTAGAAAAAGTGAAAGTGAAACTGCACTGATCTCACCACACTGGCAGAGTTTTTAGGAAATATAAGATTTTAAGTGATTATGAAACTAAATTGTTTGTTAAGATGGACACTTTTTGCAGTGAAATATGCTAAAACACTGTCCTTGCGCTGCTCTGTAAAGATGAAGACCTGTAGGCAGTACAATAGGAGGTCAACTATTTTACTCCCTATTTTTGTTGTGTGTGTAGACGAAAATATGACGAAAGAAAAAATACATTTGGTAGATTTGATGCAATTAGAACCAGGAGGGGTGAAGGTTAATGTTTAGTCTTTGAAGCACATTCACTGTGTTGTTTTGCCCAGTTGTGGTTAGGTGGAGATATTTTGTGTGTTTGTTTTGTTTGCTTTCGCCTTGTTTTGGCACCTCCTGATTTTACTAGGTTGCTGCTTTCCTAGGTGGTCAATAAACACAACGGGCTACAGCCTACAATAATAGGCTGCAAGCCATGATTCACTAGCCATTCACCTCCCATTGCCATCGGTTGAAAACCTTGTATCGCCAAAAATGCATGTTTTTTCATGACTTCAGAAATAAGGACTAGGACTAATCTTTCCGAATGTCAACCGCTCATCTTTGAAATCATCTAGTAGGTTTTGAATAGGTTTTGTGGGTTCAGGAGGTCGTGAAACATACTCATCATACATTTAATGGAAAAAACATATGCTGGGAGTTGTGAGGTCTGTCGCTCTGCCACTTACCTGTGTTCATTCCTTTATCTCAAGATTCGCCCAACCCATCCATTACCTCAGTGCAATACAAAGTGTTATTTTCTGTAATGAGGTGCTTACTGGAGCACATTGTGCTCTAGAGGTCTGTGCTCTGCTGAGTTATAGGCAGATTGTAAAATGATAACAGATGCACGGGGCCCTCAAAGTGTAGCACACTGTTTTGAAAAGTAAGCCAGTTCCCAGCAATACAGAACGCACACACTTAGGGCTGCCCCCTACTAGTCGACCAAACCGTTAGTCGATGAGAAGAGTCTTAGTCGACCAAGTTTTCATTGGTCAGTGTTGAAGGTTTCAAGCAAATGGTCAAATTCCTCGAGCCAGGGTACAGTGTTCCCAAACGTGACACCGTAATGCACAGCATAACAAGCAAGTACAACACGACTAAAGAATTAGTTTTAAAAGTTGTACAGCAGTCAGCTAAACACAACAGACATGGACCTCTAACCAGATGGAGGGTTACATGACAGTCACTGCACATTGTATTTCTGAAGATTGGCGACTACATTCATTCATGTTGGAAACAAAAGTGTTGGAGGTGAGCCACACAGCTGCTAACATAGTAGAGCGACTTGGTGAAGTGGTGGAGGAATTTGAGGTTCCTGCAGAAAAGAGGGTCGCAGTCGTACACGACAATGCTGCTAATATGGTGTTGTGCGCTGAACTACTGTCTGATAACCCGTCCTGGGGTAATGTCCAGGGAGTCCAGAGACTGTCGAACCATTGCTGCTGGCAGAAGCCTTGTGTGGCATTTCAAGAAAAGTGCCAAGGCTACAGCAGCTCTTACTGAGAAACTAAAGCAACAGAAAGTGCCTGAACACAAACTCATCCAAAATGTCTTGACGTGATGTCTCGACGCGAAAATGAGGAACGCTATCCTAAGCTTGCCAGAGCAGCTAAGCGTTTGCACTCCATCTCTTCCACGTCATCGGAGTGCATCTTCTCGAAGGCCGGCGTCATTGTGAGCAAGACACGGAGCTCACTTCTTCCCGTGTTCCTTTCTCATAATATGAGAAGACTGAGATCGGAGGAAACAGTGACAGTGAGTCAGGTAGTAGCCTAGCCTAATATAATAAACACACCTTTGTTTAGTTTGTTGCTAATATAGGCTATAGGCTGGCTAATTGATAATTCGTTTGGCCTGTTGTGAAAAACGAAATGTGTGTTAATGTTTCATTTTTGTTTGCATTCTGACCCCAGAAAAAAGTTTTCATTCCATGTTGAGGCTACTTCTCCGTAGGCCTGTTTATGTTTGCACTGATATTTCTCTTTTAAGTCTTTCAGTTTGCTGTATATTTATTTATTTGTTTGTTTATATAATTTATAGTTATTTACATTTTAAAAAGAAACAAAAATAATTTTTCAATTTAGTTTTTTAACAAAAGGCTGTTTCTAAATTTATCATTTGTTTTATAAGTTATTGTGTTGGTGTTACAAGTTCATAAGTTGTGATGTTATACTGTATTGAAATAAATTAACAAAATGCTCAGTCTCCTTGCTGGTTGTTCCGACACATTCAGAATCATTACCGCTTTTGCCGTTAGCATTGTTGTTAACAGGCGACTCGCTTCGTGCGTGTGCTTGTAAAATTTATATTTTAAAGGCTTGTTATTACGGTTTTATATTTCTCTGTAATGTAGCACAGTGTTAACAATGTTACTTATAACATTCTTTCTCAGCCCTGGAACTCAAACCATTTTCTGATGCCCCAAAAAATATATATTTAAATAATTAAATTAAGATCATAAACGTGCGACGACTAGTCGACTAATGGCTTGAACTAACGACTACTAGTCGACTAGGAAAATCTTTGGTCGGGGGCAGCCCTAGCACACACACGCGCACACACACAGTGTCTTTGTTCATTCATGGAGTTTCAAGTCTACCCTATTTCTTATTCATTTGCTTCTAAACTGTTTTGTGTTTTTTATATGATTTGATATGGCTAGACTCTTTTGTAAACTGTGGTTATCAAAACCTGATTTCTTAAATTATGGGATGGGACGGCAAAAAGGGTTGCAAGCCTATTTTTGGTGGATCCCCTCAGCAATGAGAGTAGTGGAATGCTTTAATAAGCCTTAATAATGCTTTAATAAGACTTTGCTCAAAGGCACGCCTTTAGTATTTATGCCATATAACAGCGACGTCTTGGGTTTAAATCTAGCCTGGGACTTGTCAGGTCATCCCTGTCTCACTCCCCCAATCTGTCTCTACTTTTGCTATTTCATAAAGGCAAAAGGATTTATTTATGTGACAATATTGCAAATTAATACTCTGATTTGTTACATATCCCTACAACCACAGCCTCTCTCATTCCCTAACCTTTAGGCAAACATGCGAAGCAGGGGCCAATGAATTCCACATGAGAGGTAATTTTGTAGCTGCAACGTAATTACAGCTACACGCTGTAATTCAGGGCTCAGGCTTTGGTGTTGTGGTTGTTGACATTAGGTCCTCAATGTTTCCCAGGAAAATCGTTAGACAAGGTGGTGGTGGCTTGTTATTTTGGGCTGTTATTTCTACATAAAATGGAAAGTAAACATACATTTAGAAAAAAGTTTCCTGCGTCCGTTATATAGGTCAAGGTTGGCTAAGGTAAATGCAGACAAAAAGTAGGGGTGGGCGATATGGCAAAAATATCATATCACGATTTTTTTCAGGCATGCTCACGATCCATGATATGATCACAATTCTTTTTCATGTTGGTTTTTAAGACTATTTTGCAAGTTAATGAATAGTGCAATCAAACTAATATCCCTATTTAAGAAAATATTGCCCTTGAAGGAAACAAAACCTAAAAGAAAAAGAATAACAGAGACTATTTAGACCAAGTAACAGATTTGAATCAAGTGCAATTCTACAAAGTACTAACATTCAACAATTACAAAACGAACATTGGTTTTAAAAGTTAAACAACACTCAAGTAAAGTGCATTCTTGCACTACATTGGTAGGAATTGTAACAGTCAGGTAGCTTATTAGACAGATCCTCAGCAAAACCAGTCTCTTTACCTTCTGTTTTTTGAGGTAGCAGTATGTGACATTCTGATAAACATGAAAAAAAACAGAATAACAAGACCTCAAAGCCAGTTTCAAACTAGTATAAGCTGTAAGGTTAAAAAATGTCACTAACTCTAAAGTACTAAACTCTTAAGTACATTTTTAAAAGTGCAATATGATTCAAAACCAAAACGATCACGCAAAAGTGCAACAATATTTCTGAATCCTGACTATTGAAAACCCAGCAGCTTTAGAACATATGTTTTCACATCTTGCAACTTATATCTCCTTCTAAAAGAAAACATGACAGAATGTGAAGTATGACAGTTTATCTACTTAATCTGGCTTTAGAGTTGCCCTTTGGCATGTGACAATATTGCCACCCAGTACGAAAGACTCTTTCTGAGGGAGCACTTGTTGCTGGAGTGCAAAAGTACTTTTTAGCTAGTTGACCAACCCTTGGAAAGCTTCCCTCGTGGACTTTCCACCATTCCAGTGGATCCATCTCGCTGTCTGCATTTGGTGTGGACAGGTAGGACTTCAATTCCTCTTTTATTGCCTCTTTTAACAATGGGGAAGCAGATGTGGCGGCTGCAGCAGCACCTAGTGTTTTCTTGGCTTTCTTTGGTGGTGCTTGTTCTGCCTCAGTGCTCTGTGATGTGGAGGTAGACGGTCTAGGCTGAGCCAATGCTGCTGGATGCTGTGCTTGTACTGTCAGGAGGGACTCCAGCTCAGACACCGCTCTGGCTTATAATCCCTCTGTCTTGTCGCTGTCAACGTATTGAGGTTTGAACCTTGGATCAACAAGTGAAGCCATATCCAGCAGGTCATCAGTGGTGGGATCCTGATATTTGGCAGTGAGGTAATCAAGAATGGTTGTCTTCATTGTTTTTGTCAGTTCAGTGTCATCGTCGTCCAGGTGCAAGATGCTGACTTTCAACAGTTGGAGTTTGGGCTTTACGTAAGTCCTCACCTGAGAGTGCATCTCTGAAGTCCTTTAGTGGACTGAGGGCCTTCTTCACAGACTCCAGCACATCAATTTCTTGCCATGAAGGCACCAAATGCCTCGTCTTCATGTCTGCCTTCAAGACTTGAGAAATTGCCTTTTCCTGGTCCAACACTCTGTCAATCTTCCAGCTGAAGGAAAATGTACTGACCACTTTCTTGCAGAGAAAGAAAGAATAAGAATTAAATAATTAAATTTAACCTAAATCACACTGTACATTTTAATTCATAACTGCTGTCTGATTAGTCTACAATACTACACACACAGTCTTTTAATATAATAACATTTAAATTATTGTATATTGTAGACTAATTGCATCATCTTACTCTGTTCTGTGTTCTTACTGTAATTTGTAGTTATTATATTAATATAACAGCATTGTTATTGTGAACCAATTGGCCTTATCTGAATGCCGGTAACAATATTTTATTTTGTTTCACTCACCGGTGGCTAGGTGAAGTCTGTGCCCAAAGCACTGCAGACGAGTCCAGCGAGTTAAGCTCCAAGGTCCTCACCATGTTTGCCCCACTGTCTGTGGACACGCAGGCCACGTTCTCCTCTTTTAGTCCCCAACGTTCAAGTGCTTCCCTCAGGCCTTGTGCTATGAGCTCCCCTGTGTGGTCTTGTGGGAAGTATGTTGTTTGAAGACAAGCTGCACATCTTCCAGTCATGAATGAAATGAATGGTCAAACTCAAATAAGGTTCTGAAGTGCGGCTAGACCATGAATTAGTTGTTGCAGCAAAAAAATGGACGTTTTGAATTTTGTGTTCAATCTTGTCGCGGCATTCGGAGTACAGCCGTGGAATGGCGGTGTTGAACAAATATTTGTGGCTGGGTAACTTGTAACGTGGATCAACTGTTGTGAGCAGTCTTTTGAACCCCTCATTTTCCACGGTTTTTAATGGAATCATGTCTTTGGCCAGGTAAAATGCCACTGCATCAGTTACCTCTTTCCAATGCTTACTGGACTTCTCATACGGAGTGTCTTTCTCAAACGCCTTCGTCAGGGTTGTTTGTTTTGGCTTTGTACCGCTACCGCTAGTCTCTAGCTGCGTGGCTGTGCCTGAGGCACTCACGTGAGATCCCCTGATTGTTTGGCTTTCTGCATGCTCTTTGGGGTGCTTTCTCTTGAGGTGATGAAAAAGGTTTGTCTAGTTGCCATCTGATGTGCGAACATTTTCTTTGCAAACTCAGCAAATAACAGTGTTTTGCGCCAT
>OOFE01022577.1:0-17770 GCA_900323365.1 Monocentris japonica | reverse complement strand
TTTTTTGCTGTAAATACTGTTTTTTCTTTTGAAACTTGTTTTTTTGCACAATCCCGTGAGCATTGCCACTTTTTCATTTCACTACACATCCTGTATGCGTATGTGACAAATAAAGTTCTTGACTCTTGACTCTTCTTGGCTTGTCCCCATAGGGGAACCCTTTTTGGTTCCAAGTAGAACCCTTTATAAAGGTTTTACCTAGAACCATTTCAGAGGGTTCTACCAATAACCCTACATGAAGGGTATATAACCCTATAACCCTCACAGTGGGTTCAATTAAAAACCCTTCATGGCGTCAGCTAGAAGCCTCCTACGGGGTTATACAAAAAACCCTTTATGTTGCCAGCTAGAAGCCTCCCAGGGGGTTATACAAAAAAAAAACCTTTATGGTGTCCCCTAGAACCCACAGTGAGGGCTTTACAATTTCTTTAAAGATAAGGCAGATGTTATAACTTTACTTCTTTTCATTTCAATATTTTCATTTACATCCTGCAGAAACGGCTCACAGGGGAAAAGTGAACTGTCGCTTTGAAAGGGAATTGGACAGTCCTGACACCATCCCCTGTGACACCTTTGACCAGCTCCAGCCCACCAGCTCCACCTCCCCCAACCACAACAGGGACCTCCTCACAACTGCACGCCTTAGAGGTACCCTACCCCCCCATCACCCTCCTCACCCTCCACAATGCAGTTGGCCTATTCAACCAACTGGGTTGTTTATTTGTTTGATTCCTTTTTGTATTAGTTTCTTTCTTTCAGTGAAGCAGAGTGCCATATTGTTGAGAGGCTAGGCACCCATAGTGAGGTTCCTACACGTTATGCATGTGAGTAAAAGCACTGGGACATGATTGTAGATTGCACCATTCTTGCTGTGAGTATTGCTGTGTTGCACCTGGGGTGATTAAGTGGTAGCACTCCTAGGCTGCCTCTCCACCAGTGGCCTCAGCTTAGTTTTGCTTAGTTTGTTGGACTGCAGCTCCAGTCCCTGCCTATTTGATTATTTCAATAAAACATTTGGATTGTTTTGGAAACATCTGTCTTGTCACCTGGGGTGCAATTCCCCAGGTGGCATTGTCAGTCTTTCCCCAGTCTCCCCTTATCGCCCTCGTCACATAAGCAAAGTATACAGAATAAACACTTGGGTGGAACATCCCAATCATAAGAGTGGGGGACCACAAGGACACAAACACTGCCCAGCCACAGCCTGGAAACAGATAGGGGACACACCGCAGACAGATATGACCAGCATGAGGCCCCTCGGCAAAAATCTGAACTAGTACAAGCTAACTCGTCTAACCTTACTAATGTGTGAAGCTAAGTCTTTCCAAATATAGGCTTATAACCTTGATTTCAATAGAGCTTGCACCTCTGATTGTAGCAGGTAGACCGTTCAAGAGATGGGGAGCGCAGTAAGAAAAGGCTTGGTTACCTGCAGTTTTCCTTTTGACTGCTGGAATAGATAGGTAGCCAGCGTCCTGTGATCCAAGGGCGTGTGTGTGTGTGTGTGTATATACAGTATATGAAGTGACTACCTGGAAAAAAATGTTTCTAAATATCAAAATGTACTATAAAGTGGTAATGTAAAACACTAATGCAGAAAACAAAACATCTAAGACCAAATTTATATAAAATCTAGTACTGTGCAAAAGGCTTTTGCACAGCACTATGTCTAGCTGGTCCAATAACCAACATCTGTTTTGTTGTCATTGAGAAGCAGGAAGTTTAGCAACATCCAGCATTTGATTCTGAATAGGCATGCCTCTACATTTTGGAATCTGCAGGGATTGTTCCGTTTAACGAATATAGCTGAGTATTGTCGGCGTAGTAATAAAACCTAATGCCGAATTTACAGATTTCACCTAGTGGTAGCATATAAATGGAGAATAGCATCATATCTTGTTTTTGGATATGATGCAGAAAAGACCAAAGAACAGTGCACTGAAATTGAAGAGCTTGATAATAAAACCATGACATTTCCAAACCAACTTTATTTATTTTTTTTTTACATTTCAAAACTAGCAAGGCAGTTTAAAATTTCATTTTACATTTCCTTCCCACATAGCAATGGATACAGTTACATGGTATTGCACTGTTTCTCTCAACTTGCAGTTATCCTCTCTTGGCGTTTTCCTGTATTTTCTGTTTCTCCAGCTGAGATTGGTGTAGATTTGGTCGACTGGGTTGGTTTTGAAGTGGAGGGAGGGAAGACAGTAGTGAGAAAATGTAGGGGATGCTGAATAAAAGAAAAGGCTTATCATGAAAGCTGATCAGCATGGAGGAGTTACGGATTAGCTTTCTTGTTGGAAGTTTTCAAAAAGAGTAAAGCAGTGCTTTTACAGTATTGATTTTACATCTGTCTGGGAAAGAGGTGACATATTGCAAACAAATGTTTGCGGAGTAAAAAAACAAGTAACAGCAATACAGATGTACATGTGAATCTTTAATGTATGACCTTGTGTCTTTAAAAGGTTATTGAAACATGATTCCCATCTTAAATTCTCCTCACCAATTTGTCAGGTGTCAGCCCCTGCTCTTATGTACCTCTTGTATTTTACTCTTCATTTAACAATTATCCTTGTACTAGTCCTATGACAGAAAGTCAATAGCTTTTTCTCTAGATGGTGGTAAATTCTGCCTCAACCTTACACACCTGATGTAAAGGGAAAAAAACCCTGTCATATCTTCTTCCCTATCCTACCCCCCCCCCATTTTCTGTCTGTTTAATTTCCAGCGTGCTACTTTTCCTCCTGTCAAAAAGCATCACCATCAGCATGTTTCCCTCAGAATGGCATGGAGGCTGTAGTTGTCTCCAAACACTTCACTGCTGTACCCACTCAATTATTCCACAGTGAGCGTTGCCCCACGCAGGCTTCCTGTGATTTTAGCCACTGAATTGCATGACCTTGGAGCCCTCTCAGCATGCATGTGTCACCCTGCCGCTTGTGTTTCATTGCATTTCTCTTCACCACAAACCAGAGACTTAATTTATATTTCACTGTAAATGTGTGATCTTGTAATGGAAGAAAGTTTTGTGTGAGATTGACTCCCTTCTATTCAGTATTTATGGGATTCTAAACCTGTCTTATTCATATGACTTTCATGTATACAACTATAATGTGTCTTACATGTATGACTCATCCATCTTCTATTTGTAGTCAGTCTTGTTACTTTGATATCCTCTTCTCACTGGGTAACCTGTATGACAAAGTAGGAAAAAAATATGATGGAGAATTGGCTCTGTTCCACTTTGAACTGATTTTGCAATCAATACAAACGCATCACAGAGGGATATGCCAGAAAATCTCTGAAATTCTCATTAATGCTGTGTGATATGTATTTTACGTTTAATTGTTGAAGGGGTGGCACGGTAGCAGTCCACATGCAAGTCAGGTGGATTGGCAGTGTTTAAATTCTGAGAGATGTTTGGAGGTTTGTTCCCTTCCAGACTGATGTATGGTCCTCATTCAGTTGTTTCAGTTTGAGCAAGAAGTGCAGACAGAGTGGGCCTCATTCACAAAACGTGCGTAAGATCAGATTTGACTGTAAAGCGTAAAGCTCATTCATCATTTTGTTCGTATCTGAATTTGTTCGTTGGTACGATCAAAACCTACGAGGGTTTGGAAACATGCAAGAATATGTGCATGTGCTTGGAGAAGGCACTTAAGCCGTGGTTTAACTTTTGTTGGGTGTCTACTTGTGTAATTACGGTAAAGATGCAGCGTTGGCCCAAAGACGGCGGAGCGACGCCATCTAAATGAAAAATACCACACACCAGTAGATGCGCAACAAAATTTAAAGCGTGGCTCACTTGACTGCAATAATCAACCGCATCAAACTATAACCGCAATACAATTTGTCCGTTGGCACCCACGTGCCCATGGTTGCTATCAGGTAAAAACCTTATAATGCCCAAATGTTATCTTTGTGGGACCTAAGGAAAACAGCCTTGACCACCATGCATTTTTGAGTTTATCCAATGGGTTTTGGGAAGATTTCATGAGCCAAAGGGGTTGTAGAATTTTCTCAACCCACAGAAGACTACATAATAATCATTCAACCACCAAAATTGGACTTAGAAGGTTTTCACACAACAGCTATGTGTCCTCTGTTTATTCATTAATACTTCACCAGGAGCCCCTAACTTTAGTCTGGACACTCCCAAAGTAATTAGCCTAGCGGGGGAGAGAAATGAGAGAAATATAGCCACCCCTATTTGTACAAGGGACTTTTGTGTCCAGGACTACATTTTGTTGAAAATGTAACCACCACCACCTCCTCCACAGTGGTTGGGGCACCAGTAGGGACCATGGTCCTTCTAGGACCGCAGCCAGCCAACGGGACACCTGATCTGGGCACTAATGAAGATCTTTAGCCCTTTCAACTGAATAAGTATGGCAGTCTCTCACCACAGCCTTGTCCTCACTGTCTCCTTAAGCTGAATGAAGGGACAGGGTTAGGAATTATTAGAACAAAATTACCTCACTTTTCTCTCTCTTTGCTCCCTCTCCTAGCTCATAGTTTCTTTCACTTTCTTACATTGCTTTTTACAGGCATTTTCAAAGTAAGACCTGATGTTATGTGCATCAAATTTGAACAGCAAAATGCCGCGATTTTTAACCTTTATTTATCCTAGAAAGGTTTTCGTTCTATTTCAGCACCACCTTGCTACAGTTACACACATTCACGCCTGGGAGCTGCCCAGAGCTACCACAACCTTTTACTGTTGGCCACTGAGCAACCCATCAATCCCTACTGGCGATTTATACCCCTTTCACACTGGGGCAACAACCCGGGAATGACCCGTGTCAGGCATTAGTGTGACTGGGTCTACAGGGGTTATCAGACGCAGGTCTGCGACCCTGCTCCCGACATAAGAATAACATGGGTCAGATGCTGCTCGGCTGCAGTATGAACGGGGGGACACGGGTTACACAATGGACAGGAACCTCATTGGTTAAGATCATAACAAGGACCATTTCAACAATGAACGAATAGAACAAATAACAATGGAGAATTGGAAAGTGTAAACACACTTTGAAACATCCACTTTTAACGACGTTGACCTTGTTCAGCTCTGCACGGCAGTGATGTGTACAGATGTAAATATGGTGACACGGGTCTTGTGCGGTCTGGTCTGGATGGGTCCAGCATGAGAATGACCCATGTTTCAATAACCCATATAAATCCCAGGATTTGCATGTGAAAGAGAGCATGAGTGCCTTGCTCAAGGGCTTCTCAATGGTAATCATTGAGGATCTAGGGATTCTAACCTGCGACAACCTTAGAGGCACTAGCCCGCATCTCTAACTTTTAGGCAACCTCTGTTCCATATCTGATATCTTTCAGAAACAGAACTCTGGTGTAAGTCCTGTGTATGTGTGTGTCTGTCCCTCTCTCTCTCTGTGTCCTGCTACAGGGTGAGCTGCAGCTAATGAAGCAGCAGGCGGAGGAAACAAAGCAGTGCATTGACAGCCGGAAGGCAGAGGAGCAAAACGAGCAAGATCATAGCCAAAGCTGATGCTGAGCAGATCCGACAGAAGAAACAATTGGACCAGGTAAAGGAACAGAGAGGTAAAGAAGAAGAGGTAGAGAGAGACACAGAGAATGAGATGGAGAGAGACAGATGTGAAGAGAGAGAGACTGAGAGGGGAAAAAGAAAAGGGGTTGTGAAAGGGGTCTTTCCTTGCTTCAGTGAGCTAACTGGCTGCCCTTACCGCTACAGGGATGAAAGAGACCAAAGTCTGGGTCTGCTCCAAGCTCATTAAACACAGAGCCAGCCTCTCCCACTGAAGCCTAAAGTCTTCACCGACCTCAGTAACCCGACGCTAAGTAAAATGCAGCCGTCTAGAATGCAGCTCTCAAGCTCCCCTGTCTCGATACATTGGGAGGAGCATTTGATTTGCAGAATGCTAGTGTCAACAGGTGAGGTGGCAGTTGACACCAACCAAACAGATACAATAGGCTCAGTTAAGTGATTTTGTTGTTTGAGATCATCATGGCAGGCCTCCCTTCCCTCCCGTGTGTGTGTGTGTGTCCTCTTTGAGGCCTGGGATGGACAAAGACATTTCCGTCAACCAGACGAACTGTCAGGGTGTGATCTTTTCACACAGAGCCAAAAATAATTCTGTTGAGACTTTTTTTCTTTTTTGCCTCCTTAGGGGTGAATCACTATTTAGCAGGGTAATGACTCTTGTGAATTAGTTTAAAAAACGTTTCAGAAACAAATAAGGGCTTCTCTATCTACCCTGTGTATATACCTAGCTGTTCTGTATAGCTCAGTGGGTAGAGCATGATGGTAACACTGGCAGGCATATGTGTTTGATTACCACTGGGAGCACCCATGATAAAAATGTAAGGCGCTTTGGATCCAAGAACCACCAAATGGTCTGTTTTTGTTATGTTACCCATGGGTATGCACTAAAATACAAGTCCAGTAAATAGATTTTTACATGCTGTTCATTAGTGTCACTGAGTATTTTTATAAACATCAAGAGCATGTCAAGAGTAAAAAATGCTAGTTTACTGACATTTGTCAGGCTACAGTAGCTGATCAATTCCAAAATTAGCCAGCCACTTTTTTTTTTTACTGAATAGATTTTTAGGGATACAGGTCAAGATCGAACCTTCTAATGATGATTGGTTGCCTTAGTAAAGTGGTTGGTAGAGAATACAAACTTATCAGCCACATTACAAAATGACCAATTATTTAGTGGGCAGCTGGTGTTAATTTCTCACCCCGCTGTATGTGTTTATTTGTTGGTGCACATTCACTGCGGCCAAGGTGATTAGCGAGCTGGACCGCAACGGCGTGCTTGTACGACACTGCTGCATGAGAAGATCAAGAACCTCAAATCCATCCTGACCAAGGGTGACTTCCACAAGGGTGGAGGACATCCACCTGATCAAGTTGGAGATCAAGAGGCTGCGGCACAAGAAGGTTTGGGGGTGGATAAAGATAGAATGAGGTGGAGGGGAATGAAGAAAAGCTACGGACAAGACATGGTAGGCAGGATGGAGGATAGAGAGAGATTGAGGTAAATGAGGACAAAGAGAGGCTACAGACACAGTGGGTTGGTTTTAGTATTCAGAATAGAAGGGTAGAATTGAAAGAGGGAGAGAAATGGGATGAAATGGGGAGTAAGAGTTAGGAATGAGAGAAGAAGATAGACCGAGAGGCCTCCCTTGAACTTCCTGCTCCCAAACCGATGGCAAATTTATTTATATCAAAACCCTATCATTCCTTGTATTTTTGGGTTATTTCTGTAGCAATGCATGCTTTCCTACATAACCTTTCAGAGACTGCAGTCAGTCCCCAGCTGCTTCGATAAATAATCAATGAGCCTGAATTATGCACTAATATTCCAAAAGGGCTTCTTATTTCAGATTATTTTATTATTAAACTTATATCAAAGTTTTTCTGGGTGCTAAGGAGAGACGATATGACCACACTTGGTACATACAGATACATTTATAGCTGCAAGCAGTAATTAAGGGGCCATACAAAAGACGTAGCAGTAGTGGCAGCAGTAGTAGCCAGAGATTGAGAAACCAGAGAGGAGGAACTAGTCTTGGTGGATCAGCTGGTTAAGTTAAAACGTTTGTCTGTCAGTGTATTTCTCCCTGTCAGGTGCAAACTTAAAAAAAATAATATTATTTTTTCATCTTAGTGAGATTTGATGATGTTTTAGTTTTTAGAAATGTGATTTGAGTTCATTTACAACAGAAATGTAATTTTTTTTAGCCTGGCTTTCCTGTGGGTGAGAGACATTGACAGAGACAAAGAAAGAGAGAGAAAACACACAGCCGCCCAGAAAAGCACGCTGTAAAAATCAGAGCACATTGTCAAAAGTAGAGCACACTGTAAAATGTCGAGGCCTCTCTGGTTGAAGTCGTGGCACAGCGTTTGCTCTGGCTGACTGATTGAGAAACGTTTGGACTACGCAAATATTCCCTTCTCTTCTGTCTCGGCCATGCGGTTTCCACATGTAACCAGACATATGACAGCGCCATCTAGTGATCATTTCTTCTGTTGTACTATGCAATTATTAGTCGCTGAGAGGTTTGTAGTTTAGAGTTTAGATGGGACTGGGTGGTAGTTAGGATAGTTAGGGTTAGGTAGTGGTTAGGTTTTGTGCAAAAAACGTTTAAGAAATAAGATGTTTGTATACTACTGGAAGTCACAGATATATAGGCATAAGCAAAGAGAAACAGGAAAGATTGGGAGAGAGGCAGGATGACATGTAACAAAAGTCTCAAGATGGATTTGAACTGAGCCCACCAAGCTGTCCCCCATATCTACTACAAATGGTAAAAGAATTATGAAGGAAACAATAGTCAATCAGAAAATAGGGTGGGGCTTTGCAACAGAGACTGAGAAGACTGAGTAGACTGAGCCGTCTACCAACACTCTATGACCAATCGTTCAAAAGATATTAAGCATTAAACAACAGCCAATCAAGAAAGGGAAGGGCATAGTATCTGGACAGTCAGCCCTCTACTGAGTCTAATGAGGCGTCTGCCAACTTTCTGTGCCTACGATTCGATTGGCCATTCAAATGGCCAATTACAGCGCTTAGGGGCACCACCAATTGATAGGTGGCCCTCTCCTGAAGCTCATGAGCCATCCTCAAATAAAAAAATGTACAAATTCACTATAACTTAATAAGGTATGAACAATCATAGACTCAGCAAATCAGCAAAGAGTGAATTGCTAAATGAACAATGTTGAATGGAGGATAGCACCACCTTGAGGCCAAATGATTCAAAACTTAACAGGCCTTATCAAGTTTGATGCAATTCGGACAAAGCGTTGACGGATAACACATCACTTCCTGTTTACCTGCTGTTTACCTTACCGATCAATTACAAAAGTGATACCTGTAAAGGTGTTGGTCCGTAGGAGCCCCACTGCAAGTTTCGTGAGAATCAGTTGAACAGCCTACTGAAAAAAAATTAGAGGAAAGGTCATGGCTTCACCAAATTTTCTGTGTTGGTAGTAGACATAGTGCTCTATCACTGTGCCGAGTTTCAGAAAAAGCGACCAATCAGTTGTATGGGCTGCCATAGACACCTATACAGAATAATAAAACTAACGATTACAACGATTATCCTACGGTGCATGGCCCTTAATTATTTGTATCCAGTATGAATCATTTTGCTAAGCCAAATGGTAGTGTGGACAGGGAGCTAACGTGCTGTCAATGGCACAGAAGTGTGGGCTAATATGGAAGCAAATAAGGGTCATTAATATTTTGAGCTTGTGAAATGATGTTCACAAATAATTTCACAGCCTGCAGTTGTATATCACCTTTTGTGTGCATGTGAAAAAAAATTGCATGCACGTATCTGAATGTGTGAATGTGCAATAAAGTTTTGCAGCTGTAGAAATATTTTGTGCATATGTGAAAAAGTTGTGCACAGAGATATAATTTGCACACGGGCCAGGTGGTGTGAATAAGAATACATATTTAGAAAAAATCCTAGTTAAAACTATAATATATATTACAACAATGTGTGGACAACAAAAAGCTGATTTCTTTATCCATGTAGTAAATTGTGCATTCTACCTAGTTATTTCTGTAGATATGGTTGTGCAGTAATTTGCGTGCATAGCCTTTTCTGGAAGCGAGTGGGCTGCATGGTAGCTGGCTTTGAAGGAAATTGTCAGTCCATGTTTGTCACTTTTAATGAGCAGGGCCTTACATTTTTAAACAATATCAAAAGCAGAGAGAAGTCAATTACATGTCTTTTTTTTCATTCTTTTTTTCCTAGCCTGAAAATATGCATCAATCTGAACTCTGCCTGATGCCTTTCCTCATTAACAATAAATATTTCTACTGCAGACTACACACTATAGGACGTTTCGCTTTAGCAGATGTCATCTGACGTGGAGTTATGTACAATTTTTAATGGCTTCTTTCACAAGGAATTTCATAATGATATTTCGATGAGATTAAATGGATGGCGCTGCAGTGATGGAATTTTTCGCTTGCCTGTCTAAACCCTGCGGACCTTTCTGCTCATCCTTGTACATTCCATCCCCCGAAGATCTGTAACTATAGAAAGCCTTGTGTGTCTAACTCAACACATATCGGTACATTTCTCCTGACCCAACGCACACACATCTCTCCCGACTCATTGCTGCTAATAGTGGAGCCAGGAGAACTGCACAGAATACACCATATGCTGTTCCCAGTAATCGGCTCATTAAGTGCCAACCTACTTACACTCTGCCTGAATGAAAAGCTGAAATTCCGTAGACAACCAGATGGATCCCTAGCAATCACACACCTGCAAGCGCACATGCACACTTAAACACACGTGCATGAATGTATGTTTGTGCACACGCACGCATACATAGTCTACTGTACACACACACACACTCAAGTGCACACATACATACACTGTATATCCATGTACATGTGCACATACACAGGTCTCAATCCACATTTACAATATTACTTTGCTGCTCTCTGTGATCTGCATTGCTTCATCCCCCAGAGCACTATGTGGGTTTATGTTTGGCCTTGGCCTGCCATGGATTGCTTATGGCCATTATCCACACACGTCAAAAGGCTTTCGGCGCGAAATGATCTGTCTGTGTGTTTGTGTGTGTGAGAGTATGTTTATGCTGACACAGCCATGACCGAGAGCTCTCCAATATGTATCAAAGCTCACAACGTTTCCCTCGAGTTCTGATTTTATTTATCTGCTTTAGCTACACTGTGTATTTATCCATGCCATCTTTGCTCAGAGCTTCATATTTTTGTGTTGTTTATCTTAGAAACCGAATTATGGTCATAGATTTGAAGCAGTGGTCAAATTCAATCTTACTTTTTCTTGCTGAGAAAAACCAAACACAAAGCAGAATGATCTTTTTTTCCATTTTTTCCCTCTCTTCTTTCTTTCTGTCTAATGGAAGTATCACAGCAGGGCAGGGACAATTTTTGAGAAACATTTTGTGAGCAGATTGGCACAGATGCCAACTCACATGGCACAGGAGCGCAGATCTTTACATGCAGTCACACACATAGAATCAATAAAGATGCATAGAAATAGCTGTGCTGCTTCCAGTCTAAGGTTGATTAAAGCAAGAGGACAGCAGAATTGCAGCAGCTCCTACTTACCTCAATGAATCAAAAACACACACACACACACTTAATCACAATGCAAATGTCTTGAAGCAGGGAATTAGATTAGTGTTAGCATGGTATATTTCCCATAGACTGAGGACTCATGTGTTGACAGGTATTGATTAATACTCTGCTGTCCCTTCAGGTGACATTTGATGCATCTTTGCAAATTAAGTTCATTTTGTTCTGACAGCACCAGGACCACCTTCATGCCAATATCACAATTAAAAGGCACAGAATAGAGACACAGGAAACAAGCCTGCAGTTCTGAAGAGAAGTGAGATGCTGGCCTTGATATCCTCTGCATGCTAATATTCCAGTGTTGTCAAGGGTCAGGTCTTGCTGTGACACTATTCCGCTCTACCGCCTGCTGTGGATCATGATCTTCTACCATTACATGACATCCCCCAACCCCACCCCAAATTGTGGCTGCCCCTTGAGCTCTTCCTAGCGTGAAATATAGTACATAGACCAACACCAGGGTGGGAGACTACATTTTTGCTGTACCTCCAAGGGGCAAGAGAAGCCATTTACTCTGCATTTATTCATTCATTTCTTAACCTGCTTATAACCTACTTAGAGTCATCGGGGGGCTGGAGTCTATCCCAGCATACAGAAGGCATGGAAACACCCTGGACAGGTCACCAGTCCATCATAGGGCTGACACAGATAAACAGACACTCACATTCATACCTGGGCATTTAAGTGTCAACCTGTCGAACTACAGGGGCCCTGGCTGACCATGCATACTGAACTATTCCACGGAACTAGATACTCAGAACTATATTATATTTTGTCCTGTCATCTATTGCACGCCCAGCCGTCCTGGTGGGGGGATGCCTCTTAGAATTGCCCCGCCCCAGGTTTCTTCTATTTTTTTTCTCCTGTTGGGTGTAGCGTTTGCTTTGTTATGGAATGAGACTATTTGATCAATGTGGCAGACTGGAGGGAGGTTTTGGCATCAGCTGGAGGCTGAGAGGAGGCGCAGGAGTTCAGCGGGGAGGTAGACGCACCTGTGAGACTTTAGGCTTATTAGTAGTCAGCCTCTGTTCCACCAACTAACCTTGTGTTCACAGCGAAGCTGGGTCCGGATGCACCGTGACAGACAGAGACACAGGTTTAGCGATTTCATGAGCCGGCAAGTCGCTTTCTTTACACACAACAAACTAGGATGACCCAATCTTGACGGCTGCTTCTCAGCCCCATCTCTCTCGGCCAGCGAACCTTCCGTCCGTCCCGCAGGTCAGCCGCGAAGCACCAAAGCCGCCAGTCCACCGGATGCTTTTCAGCTCCAAACCGGACTGGCCGGCTTTTCCAGGTCTGCTCCAGGAACTGGTCGGCTGGCGCTAATGGTCCTGCTAGCTCTCTGCTCCACACTGTCACAGTCGACTCGTCTCCTGTCAAAACTCACTCACCCTCACAGACACACACACAGGTTAAAAGGAACCCGCTGCAATCGGCCTTAATTGTCCGCAGCTGGTGCTGGACACCGGAAAAACCAGCCCACTAGCTCAATTCTCTCCTGCAACCAGCGCCTCACACCCTACCCCCAGTCTGCCACAATCAATTATGAAAATTAATAATATATCAATTGTATTGATAAAATTATTGATAACTGATTAATTAAACACTTGCGGGGCAGCACCAGTTTACACTGGAATAGTCTCTTTATAATAGTCTAATCCAAAGAGTTGAGCACTCAAATTCAGGGATTCTTTAGCACCATGTCCAGGATATATATCATTAACAAATGTTAATGATATTCTTTATAAATGCAATGGTTTAATTCAATTCAATTCTGTGAGTTTTTTTCAGGCTTGCTATGTGCTCGACCTTGTCAAGAAGTCTCGCTCGCAGGATTGGTTGTCACTTCAGGTACCTAGGGTTAACTCAAATCTTAGAAAGACTGCTTTTAGATTGTGTACTCCAGATACCTGGAACTCCTTACAGCAAACCCTAAAGCTAGATACTTTAGTGTCACTAAATGAATTCAATTCAGCTTCAATTGTTTCTAAGTAATTAATTAATTAATTTTATTCTTTGTCTATTAGCTATTGTTTAAATACTATATGTTTTAGTTTTTGAATCTTAATATTTGTTTCATTGTTTTTACTTTGTACAACTTATTTTCCTTTTTAATTTGTTGTATTTTATGTGTACATTCAGCACACTTGTAAAAGAGGGCACCTGCTCTCAATGTGTCTCTGAGTTTAAATAAATAAATGAAAAAATGAAATCCTTTGAATTCCTTCTTCAGCCTGTTACTGTTTTCATGTGCTTTTGTTCTGATCATGTTCTGTAAACATCATCATTGTCATAATTTGATTGATAATTGATAACTGATTCTGTCATAAATTTGATTGTCTATCAGCTTGTCCTAGTTAGGCCTGTAAAGTCCTTTGAGGCTTGTTTGTGATAAAGGGCTTATAAACGTGACTTGACATGCAAACCCAACATAGAAAGGACCAGGGTTGGGAATCAAACCCGGGGCCTTGCCAATGTGCGATCCACATTGGCCAGAGATTGGGTGAAACAACCTCAGGGCCAAAGCAATAGCCTCCTGATAGTGTATTTTACCAAGGATGCAAGGGCAAATATACCTTGATTGTTCTGTGCTAATGACATCCAGGAGCTCACTCATTGTGAGTGAGCAAATGGCTGGTTTCTCTGTCTGTATTTGGCTAATGACCTGCATATTATCACTATTTGTCTCTCCGGGCAATATAAACGTAAAGTCTCTGGTGTGTTTGACTTAAACTGTGAGATTATACATCTCTGGTTTGCCTGTCAGTTGGTTAGCATATGGCTGGGTTGACACAACCAATGTATCATTTGGAATAAGGAGGAGGTTTAGTGTTAGCATCTTACACTGAAGGAAACATGCAGACACAGACAATAGGTGTTTAACATGCCTTTGCAATAATGCAGGTGTCTGAAAGGCAATTGATTGGGCCACTTGGTGCCATCTGGACTGCAATTTAATTTAATTTTATTTATTTTTCCTCTGTTGCAGCCCAGTGCAGGTGATATATAGGGAATACTTGCAGAGTAGCAAGCTCCCAAACGCATTACCAAGCAATTGTTTATGTATATTGTAAAGCTGTGCCTCTCCGACAGTGTTTCAAAGGTTAATTTTAGAGTTCCTATAATTAGTTTCCAAGCCATGGAACATGAAATGTGATCATTTGTGGTTCATAATACCAAGGCTGTGATTTAGTTATTAAATCTCTACATGAGAACTAATTGTTGCATTAATTAATTTATCCTACATGAAAAAGTTGAAACAGGCATATTCTATAAAAGATATTTCAATGCTGACTGTAGAAATATAGCTGTATGTGAGGATAGTATGAAATGTGAAATGGCATTGGGTTGGCTGTGCTGCAGACGGGATCTCTTCCACATACAGATGAAGCTGCTCAGAAACAGGACATAGTGCTACACCATGGAGGAACAGCTGGAAAACCACCACGTTCTTTGTTGGAGAAAGCTGGCAGTGAAGGACCTTTGTGTGGGTGTGTATGTGTGGGTTTGTTCGAGTAAGGTGGGAAGGGCGGCCTAGTGGTTAGAAAGACAATCCTGTAACAGGAAGGTCAAAGTTTCCCTGCAACAGCTCACCTGTATTGTTGAAGTGTCTTTTAGCAAGATACTGCTTATTCAGAGTAAGTCACAGAGTGTCAGCTAAAGGACTAAAATGTGATTGTAAAGCAAAAGTCTTCTGTGCTTGTGAATAAGTATAGTGCACATTTCTGTTGTCATGGGGCCTTTAAAGCCACACAGACCTGACCTGTTACATTTGTTCTCCCTCACAGTGACGAGAACTTATGCAGAGAAGAAAAGGTTGTGCCTCGGTGGCGGCCATTAACACTCTGTAAATGACTCTCCTCCACAGGCCAGCGACACCAGCAAAGACGAGCTGATCCAGCAGATTGACTCTACTGAAATGCCTGATCGCAAAGACCCAAGAGCTGATGGGCAAAGAGCACCTACTGCAGGTAAACGCTCCACACTCAAGTGTAAACACACTCACGCGCACACATGCACACACACATACTGTACACGCCTTAGATTAATCTGTCTCATCCTATTGGCCCAACAATGTGGCTTTTCCCACAAGGAGCCCAATTATAAACCACTGTGGTAGGTTTGGGTCACCCCACAAGAAATCAATGGCAGTGCCTTTGAGCGATGGGAGAGATCTGTTCTCTATTTTATACCTTTCAAGAGAACATCACTGCTTTGCAGTGCTGTGTTGTTTTCGCATGTGCTGTTTTGTTTACATATGTGCTCGACTACTGATGTGAGGGCAATAGTGTTTTAATTTGCAGAGAGGTATGCCAAGGAGTTTCTCATCTTGGCACAATCAGGCCTGAATGCTGTACCAGCAAAGGTATATACAGTAACTAGTAACTTATGTCTTTAGGCCCTTTCTTAGTGATTTAGTGCTTTGGTGGCTTTTCTGTGCTATGTAAGATAAAAAGAATGTGTTTCATATCTAAGAAGAATAGCTCCTCTCAACTTGATTTAAAAAATAATACGAGCATATCCTCCTACTGTCTTGTTTGAGATTGCTGCAGATCATAGCCTCTTTCCACGAGCATTTCACATGCAATGCTTGATGTAGCCAATGCCGATGATGCAGCTTTGCCCAGCTTTTCTCATAGCTTTTCTCAACCTGTTCAATGCCACCACATCCACTCCTGCCAAAATCAATGTTCCGCTAGTCGATTGTTGTTTTCCCCTCCCAACATCAAAATATTCATCTTGACAGATTTCATCTGGTAATGCTTGTTTGATGGTCTCTTTGACACAAAGACCCCTATACATGATGTAGGCCAATTGAGAGAGCCAGGCAGCCCATCCGTCCGCCCTCCCTCCCCGCCTCCCCCATATCCGATTTGCCTCAGTAATTTAATCATATGAGTGTTCAGTGCTGATATTGGAAAACACAGACAACAATATCCCTGACATAAGCCTGGGTGAGATTAGGCCGTGAGATTTGTTACCGCAATACTTTTGGCTGCGTAGCCAGAATTACTGAGCTGATATAGTCTATGAATATCAGAAAACAGAGGGGAAAGAGAAAGAGAGCTGCAGAGAGAGAGAGAGGAGAAGACAACGAGAGAAAGCATGTGAAAGAGAAGCAGAGAGAGATGGAGAGGGAGAGTGTGTGAAAGACGGTGTGGAAGTGAGATGGGGTGTGTGTGCCTATGTGAGATCTCTGTAGTGGCAGGATGCTGTGTGCAACAGGGATTGGATTGGAGCCTTATTTTGACTACCCTTAGAGAAATAATGAAAAGGGAAAGATAGCAGAAATGGAGCATGATGCCCTATCATCCTCCTTGTGCACACACACTACCAATGTTGCCTTGCAGCATGTTTTCTCCGACTGAGACCATATTATAGAAAGGATGCAAAGGACACAAACTCTATCAGACTTGACTAGATCCTATCTGAGCACCTTGGTTTATAATTGGATGCCTCTTACTTCCCTCCACTTTTCATACAAGTAATTTTCAAGAAAGGGTATACTTCCATTTTACAATTTCATAATGGCTGCAGTATGAAATCGACACGATAAACCCTAACCGATAGTGGGTTTATCGTTAGCCCCTTCCTTACTGACGAGACGGCGCAGGTGCTCATCCAGGCTCTTGTCATCTCCCGCCTGGACTACTGCAACTTGCTACTCGACTGCTTGCTGGTGCCCCCGGCATCTGCCATCAGACCTTTTGAGCTTGTTCAGAAAGCTGCAGCTCGTCTGGTGTTCAACCGCCCCAAGTTCTCCCACACAACTACCCTTCTCTGTTCTCTACACTCACTCCCTGTAGCAGCTCGCATCCAATTTAAGACTCTGGTGCTAGCCGATAGGGCAGTGAAAGGAACAGCTCCTTCCTACCTCCAGGCTATGGTCAAGCCCTACACCCCCGCCCGACCACTTCGCTCTGCTGCCTCGATGCGACTGGTGGCCAATCTACCCAGTCACGGCTCTTCTCTGTCCTGGCCCCACTGTGGTAGAATGAACTCCCCACTGATGTCAGGACAGCAGAGTCGCTGCCCATCTTTCGCTGCAGGCTGAAAAGCCACCTCTTCAAGAAACACTACCCTGACCCTTCCTCTTAGCACTTGCTTATTTTTTTTCACTCACTTGTTGTAGCACTTGCTAATATGCTTCACTTATTTGTCTTAGCTCTTGTTTATTGGCTTCACTTATTTGTCTCATTTGTTTAAATGAAAAATAGGTAGCTAACTTATTGCACTTTTACCTTAGCACTGGTTATGCTCTTAGATGCTTGTTTAGGAAGGAAATGCACTTACAATTTCTGGTGACTAGTAGTTCTCTTGCCTACCTATGTTGAATGCACTCATTGTAAGTCGCTTTGGATAAAAGCGTCTGCTAAATGACTGTAATGTAATGTGACAGTGATCGTAATTTTCTATACTTTCCACTTTCTATGTGGTAGTGTTGCAAGCAGTGGGGTACTGTGTAGAAAATTAACTATTACAGCCATGTGAATATCTATTGGTTAAGTGGTAAACTACAGGGTTAACTACAGGTTATTTACATTGGTTATAAAACATTTTGGTGAGTATATATAATGGTTTATAGTCAAATGATATTTCTCCAAACAAGATTA
>OOFE01022576.1:0-15396 GCA_900323365.1 Monocentris japonica | reverse complement strand
GTGTTCAGCTGTTCTCAGAGAATATTTCAGAGGAGCCCAGTGAGCAGCAACTTGGAGACATTAGAGATTTGGCCAAGAGGCTGGCCATGAGCTTTGGTATCGACCTGCACCGTGTCCGCAAACCACTGGTGGCCCTGCACATGTCAGTAGCACACTCGCCTCTGACAAATACACACAAACCAGTGTTTCCTACAGAAATGTCGGTAGATGTGGGGATAATCTTGGTTCTGAGACCCAGGTTCGTTCCTGGGCCCAGGAACAGGATCAGTTCCAGGATCAGATCCAGTGGGTGTTGCAGTTTAAGAATGGATCTTATTTGGATATACATATCATGATATATGGGCATTTGTCCTGTAATTGCAATAGTAATTGTTATTATTGGGTTGGGAGATAATACATTTTCATTGTCATCTACTTCATACAATTTCTAGCTGTATTGGGGCAATGCAGCTAAATGAATGTAAACACTAATACAGATACTTATCCTGCAACACCGGCAAACATGGCCACTCTACTTTGTTTTATAATGATGATTATCAGTTTCATCAAACAAACTCAGAATAGATGGTGAAACATCACACTTGAAAGTTAAACGTTAACCTTTTGGATAGCTATGAGGAAGTTACTTTGTGTTTTTTGTGGGGTTTTTTTGTGCTTTTCCTTGACAGCATGTACACATGTAGCTCAATGTTAAAACCTTTGTTTCCTAAATAAGGTTATTATGTTATAAGTACTGTGTGTGTGGTGTGTGCTCTTAGGGATGGTATACGCTTTGCGTTTCGGAACCCAAAGGAAGGAGGGCTGCGGCACCCCAACCTCGCCTTCTTGGAGATCCTCAGCGATTTCACTTTCAAGCTGCTCCATCAGGACCGCACCCAGCTGTGAGGAAAAAAAACAAACTCATCAACATACACACAAATATTTACTCCATAATCTATTTTTTCCAGTGCCAGTATGTGTATGAAGTATTTATATCAGAGAATTTCCCCTCTATTAAAATCCAATAGAGGTATGTATAACATTGCAGAAATCATAGCTAAGCAACTTGATTTTTTGCCTTTTTCACACATAGAGAAATGTTAGATTTTCTGATGGAGCCAAATGGATTGTATATTATATTATATATTATTTTTTCGAATGACCCCCCATGGTATCTGTCTGTGTTTATTCATTAAAACCAATGGATTTGATCTATAATATTGGAAGTTTAGTACTCAAATTCAGCATCAGCAATGAAAAAGTGGAAATAGCGCACTCTTAGTCTAAACTGTGAATTGTAGCTATCCACATGTAGATCTGAGACATTAAAATAAGCTTTACAGAGAAATACATTATTCAAACATAGTAAAAGCAACATATCCAGGACTAGCATGCGTCTTGAAGCTTCTATGTATATTAGTCATAGTAATACATTGGATTTGATTAGGCAAAATTCATAGAAATCAAATAATAAAATGTAACCAATAAACAAAGGTTTTTCTCCGTCTTTGTCCTCATCCCTCCATCTCGCTGTCATCCCCTCCCAGGTCTGCGTTCCTGAAAGCAGAGTGTCCCAGGGCTGCCCTCTCCTGGCCATCAGTCAGAATGTACCAGCGCTCCTTAGAGAGCCGCTCCTCATCCAAACCCAGAGAGGAGGAAGGAGGAGGGGAGAGAAGCAGCACCCTCTCCCCACATGTCACCCCCGCAGCTAAACGCAGGAGGACCACCACCCAGGGTGAGGTGGACACACATGCATACACACATACACCACGCATGGATACACAATATAACAATACAATAAAAGGTCAGGGGCAGCTACAGAGCAGCACCCCTAGAGCTGGTAGGGATCCTTGCTCAAGGACACTAACAGAGTGGAGGCTTGAACCTGGGTCCTATGGCTGAAGGGCAGTCTCCCTACTGACTAGGGGGCTCCCTGTTTTCATACCATTTCTTCCAGGGGCGGTACCTTGTGTCTTACGTCACACTGAGTGGTGTGTGCATGCTCCGTGTCTGCTGCACAGGATTCCCACGGGTCGTGGAATTTGGATTGGATTGAGTGCCGATTGCTTTGGCAGTTGTTATGGTTACACAAGTCATTTATGTGCCCATTTGCCTTTGTGATGTCTGCAATCACAAGTGCTTTGCTGTGTACAGTTATAAGGTATGATGTTTCACCATGACAGATTTTGTTTAGTGTGAGCCATATGGGTTCCCACAGGTCATGGAATTTCTGGAAAGTCATGGGATTTAGAAAAGTCTATTCCAAAAAAATGTAAAGTTTATTCACCACCAACAAACCAATATTTTTGTAGTTTTGCTCCTCTTTGGGTTCTTGTACGCGCTGATTAAGTGCCGATTGCTTTGGTGATTGTTATGGTTACACAAGTCATTTAGGCGCCCATTTCATCTCATTGTCAGCTCCCACTCGAGCTGTCCACTCAGCAACTCAACTGGCTGTCAAATTGATAAGGCTTGAAAATGAATTCCATGCTTAAAAACGGAGGCAAAGTCTGCAAACATGCCAGGGAAATGTAAAGTGCTAAATGTAAAGTTTGTGCTACAACTATAGGTCTATCAAATATGGGAGAGGGAGCCCTTCACAGCTGCAGTCTAGTGTGTTTCAAAGAGTGTGTCTACCTTAAGCAGGGGTCTTGGACTCTGACATCCGCAGACTGATCCTTGAGGGCCGCAGTGCAGGTATTTTGTTCCAGCATGCACACACCACCTGAAATAACTCACCTAAGGTAAATTGTGAGTGATATCAGGTGGTGTGGGTGGAAGGTTAGACTGCAGGACTGACTCTCAAGGACCAGAGTCCGAGATCCCTAATCCAAAGTGTGTTGGAAATGATGTTTTGCATGCCATGTTACGTTGATAGGTCATGGAAATTCAACTTTTTAGTCACGGAACATTTTTGTACCCAAACTCAAACCTACTAGCAGACTACATTAATATGAGGTTGCAGTTACAATAATATGAGGTTGACTGTTACTGTTTTATGCCGATCACTACAAATTAACTATTATTTTAGCATGGGTGGCGCCAGTGAGAGTCCCTCACCCTAGCAGTGTTGGTGCCATGCCCTACCTTTTGTGCTAGACAGGACCAAGTGTCTCTGTGCATGGCATTTGTTTTACAAACTATCTGTCACTCTAAATGAAGGGAACAGTCACAAAACGTCAAAATCAATGACCTTTTGAAATTGACCCCTATCTCCTCTAGGTTCAGTGTCCAGCTCCAGTGGATTATCCTGGTTGGACAGTAGTAGTATCCATAGCAACCTGCCCACCCCAGCCCTCACCTCCACTGTCCAGCGACAACAGACCAAACAGCAGGCCTCCACGCACCCCAGAGACACAGACTCTCATAAAGGCAGTGGCCTTTTGGATCCTGAGTCTGAGGATGAGTTCTCTGAAGGGTATGTTGAGTTTTACTCAGTGACACATCTGAAAAATATCTCCCAGCTCCATACCAGGGTTGGGAATTAACAACAGCCACCTGCCAAATAGCTGTGGCTGGAAGGTTGGTCTTTCTACCAGCCAGGCACTCAACCATTCTCAGTTCTATTCTAAAAAGCAATTTGTTTAGTAATATTGGGAAAGTAGCTGGTTACTTTTGGAATCAACCAGCTACTGTAGCCTGTAGAGGAAAATGCTAGTGTTCCCCTCACATCGCTTAATAAATCAAAATCACATGCTTGGATGGATGGATGCACAGACAATTAATGACACGTGAAGGCCAACTTACTGAAATTTAAGTATGGCCTGCATAATAGAAACCAACTCTCCCATCATGGGCATAGATGCACAACTCTTACAGGGTTATAGACTAAAAGCAGAGCGAGAAACTTTTGCCCACTGCACTGCCTACCACAGGAAGTGGTAAATCACTAAATTTACCAGCATTTGGTGTTCATTTCCCACCCTGGCAAAAAAACAGTTAAAGGTATCTTAATATTTGCTTTTCACCAGGCCCCAGATGCGTAAGGTGAAGCCTAACAGACGGTGCCGGCCCTCCTCCAGCCGGCCTGGCCTTGCCTCCAGTCAACATGACTTGGACTCTCACCTCACCTTGTAAGGCTGTTGATCTGCATGTAATCTCTCTGATTTGAGAACAAGATATGAACAGTTGAATTCCAGCCAAGGATTTAAGTTACCTGATTTCTTTTCAAAAGTACTATAATCTGTTTCAATTCTGTGCTATCATTTTGTAACAGTAGATGTCACTTTTCAAATGGTGGATACCTCATTTTGGAACAAAGCTCTTCATATTTGGCTCATTAAGTGATCTGTCATTTGCTGAACTATCAACTTCATTAATCAACTTGGATTTATTTTTGAAACTGTATGATGTATGACTGTTGACGTTAGATTTCTGTATGCCCCTCAGGCTGTCTCTGATTGAGGAGGATAATGTGGAAGGAGGAGAGGAAGAGCCTCAGATTGAGGACTTTCAGAGTGACTCTGACCAAGATACTAGCTATACACTGGTAAAAAAAAAAAATGAAAAAAAAAATACCCATACTCATCATGCCATACAACAAGAAACATTAACAATGAAGCATTCACTCAGCACTTGCCAATCACCACAAATATAAACACAAAAAATTCTATTTTCAGAATAGTATTGTTTTATTTTCTTGAAAAGATCCTACTTGGATATAACTTAAAAATTCTGATGCTGCTTATTGTTAAGTAGCTCCTTGCTGCTTTAGTTTACCCACTGTTAAAAATCTATGACTACACTAGGAGTGTATCAATCCAGTATGCACAGGTATCTTTGTTTTCTGTGCCTTTGCTTGACACAAATTATTTCACAAATGAAAAAGTGCTTAAACCGAGATTAAGGATTACATCCCTGGCCATGCAAACTCAGACTTTACTCCTCTACTTCTTGCTCCACAGCCTTCTACCCGCCTCACCTCAACCAGTTTACTTGAGGACCTTTTTCAGTGAGAGCACTGAGGCCAGCAGCATCCTGGGGACAATAACTCTACTGAAGTACCTTTGATTAATAGATCTTGTCAGTCCTGCTGGGTTTTCAATGGTTTCAATGCATTTGAATGTACAAGATATTAGGGTCATCTGCTCTTTCCTTAAAATACACTAACACCGTAAACTTAGGTTAAAAACTATGAACCCTTTTCAGTTATTAAAGGGACATGTAGTTGTAAGTGAAGAGACAAGCAAAAGGGGGGTGCCACTCAATATAAGGAATGTGTTAATATTTTGTACACTCAGTATATGAATTCCAATGTTTATTCTAATCATCAGAAATATGCCTTACTATGTTCTACGAACAATGTTCAAAAGAAAATGATGCTGTTTGGGTGCATTCAGATCCCATTCGCAGTCATTCTTCCTGGGCTCCACATAAATAGTGTGAAGTTGGTTGAGGATTTCACTTCTGGAGTTTTGTGGGTTGTGATGAAAACATTTGGTTTTGATGGTAAGGATGGCATTGTTTAATAATATCCTGCCTTGTTCACTGCTGCCTTTTGTTTTTGATGAGCACTTATTCATTTCATATTTAATAAAAGACACTTTTTGAGCAATGTGTGTCACTAATAAGGTCTGAGCCATGGGAGATGTGTTTACCAATCCACGTGGCTATCATGTTGTCAGGCAGTCTGATGACTCCAGGGGTGCAATGTATCCAACATTTTTGAGAGGCATTCATTTTCAAATGTGACAAACCTGTGATCTAATCAGTGATGTAGGGGTGAATAAGAAAAGTGGGTAAACTGACTTCAGTGATCATCAGAAAGCAAGCAACCACTAATGTAAACAAAGACCAGTTATCTTTTCATAAAAAGTTGGTTTCCTCTAAAGATTCGATCTTCATGTAACTTAGCCCTCTATGGCATGAATTTTTATTTTGGGGGGGGGGAATATTTCACCCTATTTTTTGGGAGCTTGGGGGTCCCTGATAATATATCCATCATAAAATTCCCCCCCACCCAGATATTGGTTTGTTGCCTCAGGGCAAATGTGCTATGAGGGTACTGAAACACCAAGGTTTTCTATAGTGTATATATAAGTGGAATAAGGAAACAAGCAATATATGCATTAGAAAAAGTTTTATTTTGACAAACAACCACAAATGGTTAGGGTTAGGGTTTTATTAAAAATGTATTAAAAATTAAAGGGGCGATGTGAGGTCCAAAAAGGTAGTTTGTTGCCTGAGGGCAACACCATGCTATAGAGGGTTAGATCAGTTTGATGCTACTTAGTATGACATACTATGAGTGTATGTCACAGAGATTTAGAGTAAACCCATCTAAACTCAAATAGTTTACCTTCCACTAAATCCCTGTTTATTATATTTGGATTACTGTCTACATTGCCTGGGTTCAAACTCAGGTCATTAGGTGATATGAAATCCAATCATAGCCTTTCGCGCCACTCGTGATAAACAGGGCGGAAGTGTAGTGAATCACGTGGCCACTCCATCGCCGCAACTTTCGCGCCACGACGAAAGCCCGCCTCCAGTAGTAGAAAGACACGTTTGTATTGGCTGCTGAAGACGTCAGACTCGCGCCAGTTTTTGCACCGCGACCGGAGATATCAAGCAGCAAGTGAATGAATAATCGTCTCCGGAGACAGTGAAAGAACAAACCTGTGTCTTTTAATTAGATTTGATTGCTTGTTAGTCTGGGGTTTTGAGACCAAGTCCCCTTATCAGAGCGTCAACATTTGCAACTATGGCTCCTAAGGATTATTCGTCTGAAAAAGGTAACTACTTGGCCTTCATAAGACACGCTTACTTAACTGCATGGCAGCAACAGGCTTGCCTCAGTTACTAAACTTTACCACTCATGCGTTCCTGTAAATGCTCTTTTGATTGCGAGTAAATCTCATGGCTTATAACGTGAAGCACGTTGAGACTGCATGACGTACACAAATCTAATGTCAATGTATTTTGCGATGCAAGTTGAACAGTGCAGACCGTAACATTAGTCATCCGATATCGTTATCTTTTGTTCCTCTGCTCTGTCTACTTTTTCTTAAACCACAAGCCACGTTAATCAGTTAGCTGTTAAATAATGCATTTTTTTATTGTATAGAGCTTTCAACACTGTGTGATGAACTGATGCCCAACGTAAAGTTACAAACTTTATTGACGCTACTCCCAAGCATTGTCATGCGGGCTTGTGACTAAGTGACCCGGATGCATCTGGTTAAACAAAGGATAAGGCGCCAGTAAGCTAGCACATGGCCAATGCCCGACACTGACTAGCTTTAAAGTGATGTTAGTAGAAATTGTGTACTCGTTGTGTTTAAGGTGTAGCACGACATTGCAGCTCTAACACTTGACTCTAAAATGGTGGCACCAGCAAACACGTCCTTGCCATTTAAGTTATAACTAAGTTAACTCTAGCAGAATAACAGTTACTAGTTGGTGCTTGGCCATTGTTAGCACAGGTTAACTACGTTTCATCAAGTTCAATTTAGGACTTTTTTCAAAGTGACACTTATTTCACCACCGAGATAAACATGAAAATAAACTATTGTATACCAGTCAGACTAAAACCAACGCTATCTAACACGTTGAGTGACTGGGCTAGTTTCTCAACGGAAAACGGCGCACCAGCAAATATATAAAGACAAAGCTGAATTTGTAACAGTTGTGCTATTTTTAGCCGTGTTTATGAACTTTAAAGTCTTGAGTTTAGGTGATATAATTTGAGACAACTTGAATATTCTCAGCACTTACAGACATCCTGCCGGTAACGAGTTGCCCATCTTTTGAACTTATTGTTGCCCCACAAGCTAATGTTAGCCTGCTAGCTATTTAGCAAACTCACGTTAGCTGCCTCAAACCGCCATGTTATATTAGCTAACATGACATTTAGGCGTTTAACGGACGCTCTTATCCAGCAGGCAGCGCATCCGTGCCTTGCTCAAGGGCACTTCAGCAGGCCACATTGGTCTCAGTAGGGATTGAACCCGAAACCTTTTGGTTACTAGGCGGCATCTCAACACTAGTTTGGCCTACAAGCAAATATAGTACATGTCTAAATATTAGATCGTATTAACTTTAAATTAAACCTCAAATAACGGCTAGTTGCACTATAAAGCCCTAAAGGTTTTCAGTTTTGCCCAAGCCTTCTATAATCTGTAGATATAGCGAGCTAATTTGTAAAAAAAAAAAAAAAATACCGTTGCTACATTAGGTCTATTAACCGTCCTAAGTATTGTGTTAAGTTAGCTGGCTCCCTCATCGCACTTAGTAAATTTTGTTTTGAAAAGTACTGTTGTTATTGTTATGTAAAAAACGACACCACTTGAGATGGCTGGTCCCGGTTTGAAAACAACAACCGGGACTATTTTTTCAGCGCAGGGATCGTGGAGGGTTCTCAGAGTGATAAGGCACAAAAGCCATGTGCTGCTTTGTTTACAATAACATCCTTGAACACAGAAATAATGAAGCAGAGATGCGGATTTTTTGCTGTCGCGTCAAAGTAAGTTGAGTACTTTTATTGTCGTGCAAGAGCTAGTTTGGTTTCTTGAGCTGTGGAATTAACTACTGTTAGTAGTTGTGGTTCTTTCGAGTAGTAGGGGTATTTTCCCTAAAAATGGACACTGAACTGAACGCGCCTGTTGTGTACTTACATTCTTACCCCGTTGCTATATATTGCGTAACGTCAAATATTTCACTCTAAAACTACTGTAGTAATTGTTTTCGACGGAAATTTGATGCCTAAAGTACGCCAGCTGCAGTTAGTGCTTTACTGTAAGCAATAGTGACTCATCGAGATTACAGGATGCCATGTTACTCAACAAAGGGGTCGTCGCAGGACAACAAATTAGCTCCCAGTCTCTAGGCCCACTGGTGCCAATATTGTTGTTAATAAACATTTTGAACAGCTTGGAAAAGGGATCAATACATTTTAAAAAGTAAGCTAGATTAAAAAAAAATGTGTGTGTGTATATATAGCTAACATAATGGACAAACAATCCCCACATAGTCTTTGCTAGATGTGGCCTGTGTTTTGTTTTTTTATGTGCTGATACAGTGCTGAAGGTTTGTTTTTTGTTTGTTTGTTTGTTTTTTTTATTACAGAGAAATGCAAGAGGTTCCTGCAGGAGTTTTACACCGAGGATGACAATGGGAAGAAAGTGTTCAAATATGGAGCTCAACTTGTGAGTATTGGAATCAATTAGTAAATGGGCTTAGGTCTCAGATGGCTAAGGATGGCCTATCTAGGTGGTGGCCCTGACTGTGATGGTTGCTAGAGTGGTAAATACTAGTGACATAATTTATCTCGAGTGAATAAATCAGGGGAGACTGGAGAAATCTGGGGAGAGCTGATTACCCACGTCATATTACTTTAATACAGAAATTCATAAAAAAAAAACAACATTGTGTTAAATTTGGTAAACTGTTTCAAACATCAGCAATTGGATGCAATTCTTCCATTATTCGGCTGAGTACTTTTGCTTTATGAAACATCCATCCTTTGGGGAAACTTTTCTGTACAAAAGGAAGATTGTCAAATTGAATAAGTAAAATAATCAGAAATGTCAGCCTTGATTTTTATTTTTTGTTTACTCATTCTTAAACTAATATATAATTTACCAGTTAAATGTTCAAATTTCTTTTATAATCCCAGATAATAGAATATCCCATGACTGGTAACTAAAAATCAATGTATTATTGATTTTTAGAGTAATATACAAGACTGAGAATACCCTCAGTTAGTAATAAAATGATTTGGTCTGTATGAGGCCAACACATTTTATCACATCCCAAGATGGTATTGGATGTCCTTCCACAGCTTCCCTAAGTTTAATAAAAACAAAAAAAACATTTAGAGGTGCCATTGTTCTATTATTGAGCAGTGTCTGTAGAGACGCAGCCGTTAAATGGTTCAATGGCCCAGCGAATGACTTGTCTGGGTGTGTACAGGTGGCGCTTGCCCACAGGGAGCAGGTGGCTCTCCATGTGGACCTGGATGATGTGGCTGAGGAAGACCCAGAGCTGGTTGAGAGCATCTGTGAGAATGCCAAGCGCTACGTAGGCCTGTTTGCTGATGCCACCCACGAGCTGCTTCCAGAGTACAGAGAAAGAGATGTGAGTATGGCCGCACAATCAGTCGTTTATGATTTTAGTTTCCACAATTAACAATCATAGAATATTGGTAATGTCAGCTAAATGCCAAAAATGTGGATGTAGATTGGAAATCAGCACTTCTGTCATACCCAGGTTGTGGCCAAGGATTCCCTGGATGTGTACATTGAACACAGGCTGATGATGGAACAGAGGGGTCGTGACCCCGCAGACACCCGGGACTCTCGTAACCAGTACCCAGCTGAACTCATGAGGAGATTGTAAGTTGAATCAGATGAAGGGCTGGCCGGCAACCATTTCACACCCAGATACTTTTAAGTCTGATACTTTTGATACCTTATTTCCCATACCACTCTGTTGGCCTAAAGGGGGACACAAAATGCTCTTTGTAGCAAAATGGACACATTAATTTGGCATTTATTTGGATTTCTTGCTGATGAATTTTGTCTTCCACCCACAGTGAGCTGTACTTCAAGCCTCCCAGCATCGCTAAACCGAAAGTGGTGCGTGACGTGCGTGCCGACAGCATCGGGCAGCTTGTAACTGTGAGAGGCATTGTGACTCGCGCCACCGAGGTCAAACCGATGATGGCTGTCGCTACCTACACCTGTGACCAGTGCGGTGCAGAGACTTATCAGCCAGTAAGACTTGTTAAATCCCTGTAAATGGCAACATATCTTGAGACTGGTGTCTTTATGAACATTGCTCTTTGAATTTTTTTTTTCCCCTTTAGTTTTTGTGTAAAGGCATGAATAAAATGAAAATCCACCATAATCTCTTCCTGTCCTTCAGATCCAGTCTCCCTCTTTCATGCCCCTCATCATGTGTCCCAGCCAAGAGTGTGTCACCAACAAATCTGGAGGTCGCCTCTATCTGCAGACCAGAGGCTCCAAATTCATCAAATTCCAGGAGCTGCGTATTCAGGAACATGTAAGGAGCGTTAGAATAAAACACCCCTGAATGGTTGACTGGAGTCCTGAGAAATTTGTCTGCTGAATAGACTTGATTGAAACCCCATGTCTACTAACAGGGGAAGCCCTAATGAAACCACTTGGCACCATCCAAGTTGCACTAAAATGTTTTGTAGGGAATGAAAACATTTGCCCATCAGTTTCTTCTGCTATCCACAGAGCGACCAGGTGCCCGTCGGGAACATTCCAAGGAGCATGACCGTGTACGCCCGTGGAGAAAACACACGTATTGCCCAGCCAGGAGACCATGTAGCCATCACAGGAGTCTTCCTTCCTCTGCTCCGCACAGGCTTCAAACAGGCTGTCCAGGTTAGTGGCTTTAAATACAGTCCAATTTCCCTTGGTAGCCAGGTTGGTGGGGTGTTTCTGGCTCAACCCACAGCAGCTGTGAGTTGGTGACTGGAGGAATAATGGCATTGCTCTTACAGTGCTCACCATCACTACTGAAGTGCCCTTGAGTGAAGCACTGAACCCCAAACTGCTCCAGAGCCACTTACTCCTCTTACTGTATGTCTTTGCTCAGGACGTCTTCATCAAACTTGAACTTGCACAACTCCTCGCACTATATCCATTTAATTGTAGTTTTCTGGCTCGTTCTGGCCCCTCTAGGGTCTTCTGTCAGAGACTTACCTGGAATCGCACAGCATCGCACTCATGAACAAGACTGAGGACGACGAGCTCGGAAATGAGGAGCTGAGTGGAGAGGAGCTGCGCAGCATCACAGGTAGGGGTCTGCTTGGGCAACTCTTGGACTTGAGCAAAAACAAACCACATACACTGGTGTGGATGCCACTCCTGACGGTGTCATGGTGTACTTTCTCACTCCTTCAGCAACTGAAGTGATGTGTCCTCTCTGTTGCAGATGAGGGATTTTATGAGAAACTAGCAGGCTCAATTGCACCAGAGATCTTTGGACATGAAGATGTGAAGAAGGCTCTGCTCTTGCTGCTGGTGGGAGGAGTGCAGCAGGCCCCCAAAGGCATGAAAATCAGAGGTGAGAATGGGCTACAAACTACCCTTTGTGTTTTTATGTTTTTTTTTAAACTAGAAGATGAGTAAGTAGGTTCTATGTTTATCCCAGAGGGAATTTCAGTTGTCACAGCAGAAACACACTTGACTCAATGACATAGGAAAATACTTTATTAAAAGCTAAGAACTATACAGTATCCCTTTTGAGTATACTTATAATTTCCTTTCAATTTATTTATGGTGCACTAATAAAAACTAATTATTTGTCTCTATGGAAGCAACAAACTGCAATATTCTTGATGGCTCTTCTCTCTTAAGGCAACATAAATATCTGCCTGATGGGAGACCCAGGAGTGGCCAAGTCTCAGCTGCTGTCCTACATTGACCGCCTGGCCCCTCGAAGTGAGTATGACCCTGTAAACTTCAACCCAAAACTCCTGTATTTGACTTAATATAGTGTAGATTGTTTTCTTTGCTTGGAGATGGCATAACAAGAACAAAAGCTCATGATAACTTGGAACTGCTATTTGATCCAGGTCTGGTTTCAATGCTTTTCCTTTCTCCCTCGTATGTCTTCAGGCCAGTATACGACAGGTCGCGGCTCATCTGGCGTAGGTCTGACTGCAGCAGTGATGCGTGACCCCCTGACTGGAGAAATGACCCTGGAAGGCGGGGCCTTGGTGCTGGCTGACCAGGGTATCTGCTGCATTGATGAGTTTGACAAGATGGCCGACGGCGACCGCACAGCCATCCATGAGGTGATGGAACAGCAGACCATCTCCATCGCCAAGGTACGAGATCCATGGTTGTTGAAAAAAGCAAGAGTGCCTAATTGTAAAGTTTCCTCTGACACGTAGAAATGCGAACTTTGTGCATGTGTTTTCAATTGCTCAACATGTAGGCATAGTTTAGCAATCCATCCATGGTAGTGGGCGATCATTGTCTACCTTTATCCCAAATGTCAGATTCTACCCTGTCTGTCTAACACATCTAACACCGGGTTCTCTTCTCCCTAGGCGGGCATCATGACCTCCCTCAATGCACGCTGCTCTATTCTAGCAGCTGCCAATCCTGCCTATGGCCGCTACAACCCCCGGAAGAGCATTGAGCAGAACATTCAGCTGCCGGCCGCTCTGCTCTCCCGTTTTGACCTGCTGTGGCTGATCCAGGACAAGCCGGACGCCGATGCTGACCTGCGACTGGCCCAGCATATCACCTACGTCCACCAGCATTGCCGCCAGCCCCCCACACACTTCACCCCCATTGACATGAAGCTCATGAGGTCTGTAGAACAGCCCCTAAGGTTTCCTTTCCAAGTTATTCTGAGCTGCTTCTACTGTACTTTCATTTTAGTTTGTTTGTTTGTTTTTTTTTTTTAATTGGACCGGATAAGTCCCAATTAGTTCCACGGATTTAACCACATTTCATAATAGCAACTTGTGTTAACCCTCTCTGTCCATTTGATGGGCTTAATTTTCTTCTGCTTTGTATATCCTAAATGGATTTTGTGTGTGTATATGTACTTGCTTGTTGCCCAAATGCAGACAAATGTAACTGCAACTTTGAAATGCAATTCCCTCCAGGCGGTACATCTCTCTGTGTAAGAAGCGGCAGCCAGTAGTACCTGAGGCACTGGCTGATTATATCACCGCCGCCTACGTGGAGATGAGGAAAGAGGCACGTGTCAGCAAGGACACCACCTTCACCTCTGCCCGTACCCTCCTCTCCATCCTCCGCCTCTCCACTGCGCTGGTGAGAAATAAATCTCAATTCTGCTTTGGGCAATAAGCTGCACATCATTGGAAACTTGTAGAGGCTGCTTCCAGTGCCTCAAATTTATTCTCTTCTGTGAAACCTGTTTCTTAAAATGACTTCTTCTAGAATGTGACCGCATTCATTTGATTTCCGCAAATTCCCATTAATAAAACATTACATTTTTTACAATCACAACATGATAGACTTCCTGGTTCCTGTCTGTGTGCCTTCGTTGAGTAGTCCAGTGTGTGCTAAAGTGCTTACAGTGCAGGTAGTGACAATACCTGGCCTACCGCAGTGTGAGCACTTCTTTCACACGCTGGACACAAGGCCTCCAGTATGCCAAACACTTGGACTATTGATCGTTCCTGACCATATCTCTGATCAGATGGGCACGTGTATACATGTATTTTAAAATGCATCATTTTGTGCTATGCGTGTCTGAAAAATGTGTATTTTATAACAGGATAGTTGTTCGGATTGTATTTAAGAAATAAAAATAATCTTATTTCCTCAAGTGTTTTGTGATCCGATGTCCTCTAGGCCCCTGGGTGTCAAAAGTGCTGTTTGTGCAGGTAGCAGAGTCACCCACCCTACTGCAAAACCAGCACTTCAGGCAGACAGGCAGGCAGTGTGCTGCATGTAGATGTCCACCAGGGGGCAAACCGCTACTACGACCATTACCGGTGTAAAGGAAGCAACGAACAATCAGAGTAGAGTTGTAGTGTTGAGGATGCATCATGAATGTATTGACTTGCCCCGCAGTGACCTGTCAGCTATGCACTCTGAGACTACAGATGTGTTGCACCTTCATAACCATACAAGAGTGTGTGTGAACTGCTGGGGAAGGTTTGTCTGATCCTGGCCAGCTTTGCAGGGTGGGCAGTCAGCCTGTGTGCGTAGGAGCAGCTGTGCAAACCCATGCAAAACTGACCATGACTGGAACCAGTCGTCAATATGTTCTACGTAAGAACTGAATCTGAAAAGCATCCTCGTTTATTTGTGTCTTGTCTGGTATTTCATTTCAACCTATAGAGAGACTAGCTGGTGTTGAGAGGCGGAGACTTGGGCAATTGCCGGCCATGCCAGAGGGCATTGCACTTGTCTCGGTCTGACAGTGCCGGCACAACGCAGCCTACGTAATCTAAACAATACAATTATGTGGATCTGCTGCCAAACTAAATATCTGATATGATTTGTATTAAATTGATCTTACTTGGATTTCACCCTCTGCCTCCAATCCTCCCTCCCCCAGGCTCGCCTTCGCATGGTGGAGAATGTGGAAAAGGAGGATGTCAATGAGGCTATGAGACTGATGGAGATGTCAAAGGATTCGCTACAAGCTGACAAGTCAAGTAACACAAGGTTGGTGTTAACACTGGAGCCCCAGACTCATCATAATGATCACATTGTGTCAGGTCAGACTCATAACATAAGTGACCGGATGTTTGTATGTTAAGGTTTTATGCAATGACAAGTTGAGTATCTTTTTATGAGCTTCTCATGCCCTATAATAGTAGTACCTGCATACCCTGGAGGAACTTGTTAAACCCCTCTGGATTTTTATAGTGCTCTGTTCACACGGCAGCGTGTTCACTGAAGCAGGCATCCAGAGTGGTGGCGTGTCACTCATAAAGTGCTTCATTGT